>VYZW01054551.1:102230-174707 GCA_013401315.1 Balaeniceps rex
GCCTCCCCGCCCCTGGGGCCGCTGGGCGCGGGCAGCCCGCAGGAGCCGCTTAGGCTGCGGGGGTCAGCGAGCCGCGGGGGCGGCCGGCCCCGGCTCTCCTCGGGGGCAGCAGCAGTGCGGGCTCCTCTGTGGGCACGGCTTGGGGCCGTGCCTCCCGGCGGGAGCGGGGCCGCCGAGCACTGGCCGTGCGGGAGCGGCGGCGGCAGCAGCAGTGGGGCCAGCCCCGCGGCGGGAGAGGTGGCGGAGGCCTTGTGCGAGGTCTCCGCCGGTACAAATGCTTGCTTAGTGAAGGGAGGCGAAGCGCAGCCCTGCTGCGTTCACTCAGCAGCGCGGGATTGTGATAGCGCCTTGAGGCTGCTGTATTTTTAAAACCATCTTGCGATTTGGGTGGATTCAGCTCTCGCATTTGGCCCTTTAGTGCACGTGTCGTGCTTTGCCGAATTTATTTCTGTCAAAATCTTTAATGCAAGTTGGGTGAAGACTGGAAGTTTGCACCTGTACAAAGAGGTGGTTTGATCATTAGACAAATCCTGCAAAAAATGCTTTGGAGAGATACTGGGTCTGAGTAAATAAAATGTAGGTATTTGTCGGTGTTTATACAGGCCTGTGTGGGCTACACTTAATGCATTTTCAACATATGTGTCCTCAGATACCTGAGAGGAAGGGAAAAGCTGAACCCTTCCCCACCCCCCTGCACAGCTTCTTGAGAAAGGTGGGAAACTGAGGCAGGGTGATAAGCTCAAGGCTGTGTGGGAAGCCTGTGGTGGAGTAGAGCAGAGGCTTCCCAGGTGTGGGTTGTTCTGACCAGTAGACCTCTCTGTCCCTTGCAGACTTATTTCATAAGTCAGTGTTTAGTAAAGAAGACAAGGGTTAAGCAAAGAAGCACGTGCCGAGCTGGTGTTGGTAGGGCAGAGATGTGGTCTCCACCCAGTGTTTGTGCCAGCATCTCTGGCAAATGCATTGGAATCCATTTTGCTGCTCAGTAGTGCAGACCATTTCTCCGCATCTTTTGAGCAGTTGTATCTGTCGCGTGCTCCTCTTGATGCCACCTGGGTGCTGTTGAAGACAAACCAAAGTACTGTTGCTTGATACCTGATGATGCAAATCCACCATTTAGATCAGTAGTTCCCAAATTTGATCTTGCAAAGGCATTAGAAGTGCAAGTGTTTGCTTCTGTGTGGGATCCTGAACTGGATTTAAAAGAGGTTTGTGACTGAAGAGGGGGCTGCAGATGGATATGTTTGAGAACTTCCAATATGGGCTTTTGCTAGAGCAAAGGACTACACCAAGTGCAGGATGGAACTGCAATACTGTCATATTCAGGGTCTTCCTTATCATGGCAGTGTAGCTCGCTGTGTGGAACAAGCCTTTGTGCTGCGGTCCTGGGCTTGGCCAAGTCCGGCTTTTGCTTGTTTTCTCTGTTGAACCCTGTCAGTTAGTGGGGCTGAAGCCTGGAAGTTACGAGAGGGACAGAGTAATGACTGTGTTGCCATGAGTGATCCTCTCTGTGTTTCGTAGTCACACTTATCTCTTTTTTTTTTTTAATTGCTGCCAACATAAATGGATTTTTTTTCACACTGATGCCTGCAACATTCCTGTGAAGTCCTTGAAATTGATCAGACAGCTTCAAAAGTTTCTGTTTCAAGAAGAAAAGTGCCATGAAGTTAAACACTTCAACCTTGCTTTACTTGGCTGATAACGTACAGTACTAAAAGTGAGACAGCAGCATGCTTGTGAGATGGAAATGTTTCTCTAGTTCATGTGATGTTCCCTAGAGGGACAATTGCAGAGAGCGCCTACGATCGAATGAGCTAGTCCTCCAGTCATCTTTCAAGTTCTGTAGGAATCTTAAATCTGAGCTACAACTTAAGTGTTATGAAACCCAGATGTTTAAATAGCAAAACTCAAACTGAAATGATTTATCTGTTTCTCCCATATGTTAGTCAATCCTTCCCTATCCATCAGGCAGTTTGGTCAGGGCTGTTGGTTGTTAGAGGATGAGAGCTGGCAGCAAGTCTGACCACTTCTGTAAGGTGTTACAACATGAGGAGCTAGATCTTGCCCTCAGCAACCTTTGTGTTAGGGGCAGGTCTTGGTGTGTTATAAGAACTGTGAAAGAGGCTGAACATGAAATGCTCAGGTGGATAAAGTGATGACCTCCCCCATGTGCACCTCTCCATTTCAACATACAGGCGGATTTTTGTGAGAGTAACGTGAAGCTTGTGGACTGCCATTACGGTACCTTCTGGCCTCGGGTGACTTTGGATCCGGCTCATGTGTCACCCTGAGTCTCTCATTATCTTGGGCCTTGCCTAGACTAGGGCTAGAAATCTCAGCGTGCCTCTGGATCGGGCTTGCTGCTGTTAACGCGTCCTTGGCTGCAGTTGTAACTGAAGCTTCCTCCTGGATTCTGACAGTGCACCTTTGAACAGCGCTTGCCAGTGCATTAAAAAAAATGCTGGCAAGTATATAAAGGTGTCTCAGCTGAGTGAATAAAATACACTGGTTCTGTTTTTTAATTTGTTCAGACTGTGACTTTAGTAAATTGTAAGCAGTCTGACTGTGAGGAAAGGGGTTTGTTTCTTTCCTTGATGAAGGGTTGATGTTTGTGGCAGTCTTGTGCAGAACAGCCTTAGCTTTACCCCGCTGTTTAACGGTGTACACTTCATGTTGCTCTTTGCTCAGTTTTCTTCATTTTCATCAACGTATGCAGGGTTGAAGTTTGCATTGCGTCTTTCTTTAGAGCTTATTCAGTGTTTTGAATACTGTCTGTTGGACCAACCTGTTACCAGTCCTCAAAGCTATCTGAAAGCCTGATGTGAGCTAGTTAAGAGCTTTACGCAGCAGGGTACTGAAGAGCTAAACACAGGCAAGTTCCTTGGCATTCTGTGTTGCACTAGCGTCTGGCTCTGGCATAAACATGAGAGATCACGTTCTTCTTTCTTTGGCAGTACTAGCACTCTTGCACCGCCACCCGCCCCCCCAAAAAACCCAAAACCCAAAAACAACCAAACAAATGAATTGGATGAAGTTGTAACTGTTCAAATTATAGGAGGGCAACAAATGGGTTTTGTGGGCTGAGAGGCTGCAGGTGCTCTCCAAGAGATTTGATCTCAATTCATGGTTAGTGTTTGAGTTTATCTGGTTTCCTGTTCTGTCACATAATCAAATCTCTGGATGTTTGGCTCCACAAGGAGGGAGATGTCCATTCTGCATCTAGAAACAGTATGCCAAGTAGGAGCAGCAAAACTCTTAGGAAAGCATCATCATCAATAGTTTATTGGAAGTGAGTGGGGAAATCTCCAATTTGTTTCCCCCGCCAGCAAAATAATAGGCTAAAGAGCCTAACCAGGCCAGTCCCTGGTGCAGCGTTTCTGTGTTTCAGGTCTAAGCTGGGGCCCTCTCTTTACGCTTTGCTTGTAGATGCTTTAGATTCCAAGATATTTCAGAAAGCCAAATCGAACCAACAATGATTTGCTGAGGCAAAGGTCTGATCAAAATGGAGTCAGATGCCGACCTGTGTTTCAAGGTGATACTGAGCAGAAGGGAGGAATCACAGGTATGTCTCTCTGCCTGTTACATTGCAGGTAGTTTCTTAGCCTAGCAGCCTCTTAACTGCCACTAGATTTCAGCCCAATTCATGGTATTGTCAAACAAAACTCCTTTCTGCTCCTCCTTGTCCTGTGCTCCCTCCGCCCACTGTTTTATAAATCTTAAGTGTAGTGGTGGCTTTCTGCAATCCCTTGCTGCCCATGTTGGGGGATTTCTTCAGCCATCCGCTTACGTGCCGTTGCAAATATCAGGCTGAATAGAATCTGCTTATGCCTGAGCACAAAGGCTAACCCTCCTTCCCCTCCCTGGAGCTGAACTGGCCCTAGGTGCTGGTTAGGTGCTTTCTGCTGGCCCCTGTCAGCAGCTGAACTCCAACTGCTGCTGGGAGTTCTTCTGTCCTTGGGCAACAGTTTTCCATGAGGGCTGGCAGCCCTGAAGAATAGGGATAGGCAAAGAGCCCTGTTTTGTCATGCAGACAAGTTTGTGTTTAGAGTCACCGGGGAAGAGAAGGGCATTAGCTGGGAGGCCTGAAGAGAGACCAAGAAAATAAACTTTTTCCAAAACTGTTGACTTACAAACTGCTGCTGTTGCATCCCATAGCCAGTCTATTATAGGCTCCTACCTGAGTTCCTACCTTGTTCAATTTTGGGTGTCTGATTGGTTTTCGTATCAGCAGCATCTTGGCATGACTTGTTGTCACAAGTATGCATGTAAGTCATTGTCTTAGAATCGGAGGTGCTTTTGTCTGTGGCTGTAGTATCTGCTTACCTGCCGGAGTTTTTTCTGTGAATGAACTCATTTGAGGTGTAGACTGCATGGAGTGTTTTTTCCCCTTCTTTACTCCCACATCACACACGTTTTGTTAAGATTGTCTAAAATACAAATGTGTGTTTTGAGAAAACAATGTCGGGTGCAGAAGGAAGAAATCTTACTGAAAGGTGCTTAGTTGGACACTCAGTGTCCCTTGAGGGCTTGTACCCGAGGTATGTTCTTGTGTATTAATTTTCCATTTCAATCTGTCATTTTACTACTAGCACTTCTCTCAAGTACTTGCTTCAAAGGGTAGTTCTGGCTTGGACTTGTACACAAAAACTTACCTATTTCTTCTGTGTCTCGAAGCAGTTACACATCTGCAGGGATAACAAGGTCCTGGAGGATTTGTTGAGTATGGAATTTATATCAAACCCAATGATCTCTTTAAAACTAGATTATCCTGATCCTGTACCAGCATGTGGTGATATGGGGGTTTTCTTTCCCCAAGGTGTAATCTTGCCATCAGTTCCCACTGCTATTGGAGGCTTGCTTTGCAGTGGCTCTGGGAAAGGCACTGTATTTCTACCCTATTCCTGCCTGTAAAATAGGAGGTTCTTGGTATTCTCCCACCTTTTTCTTCAACTGATGTACATTAAGAGATGCTTTCCATCTTCAGGACTGGCTAAATTAGTGATCTTAGCCTAAGGGACTTCAGGTATTGCAATACAAATAGAGATTACAAGATTGAGATGTGTGCTGTGAAGCCACTTGTCCTGCTAGTGATCTGGCAAGTGATGAGCGACCCTGCTCTAAATCTCAGAAGTGTTCTACTTCCAAACCTTGCTAAATATTTTACCCACATGAGGCTGCAGGTGAAAAATCTCTTCTCTTCTTTCCTTTTCTTCCTGTGTTTTTGCAGATGATCCAATATTGCTGCCTGATTGTGCAGGAGAGGGTTAGGATGTGACTCTGGAAAGCTTTGTCCCATGCTCATAGTTGCAGTAGGAAGGGAGCTGGATACCACCTCCATTCTTCTGGGATGCATCATCACAGCCCCTCGGGGGACCTTGTGCACCCTTGGCTCTGACACGTTGCAGAGCAGAGCTGGAAGTCAGAGCGAGCCAGTGCTGTATGGTTTGCTGGCCAGGGTCCCACAGGTGTCAGAGCCGGAGTCTACAGGCTCTAAGGTAAGGTTAGATCTCCAGAATGAGGGAGGGAAAGGGTATTTTTGTACATACAAACCCCAAATTTAGGTACTATTCACAGGGTAAAGTGTCATGAGGATAGGTTCCCTGCCTGCTGCCATGGTCCAGTAGGCCCCTAATAAACTCCTTGTAGTGTGATACCTTGGAACCATGAACTGAGATGCCTACAAGAGGGAGTCACACAGAGCAACTCCTAACATTATAAGATTCTGATCTGCATCTCGGCACTCAAACTGTTAAAAAGGAAGGAGACCTTGAAAGCTCATTCTAGACTTGTCCTTGGTTTCAGACAAAGTTAAAACCAAACTAATTTCAGAAAGAGGTTGTATTAGGAAAACAAGGATGACAAAACTCATAATTTTCTACCCTACTCTTGAAGGGTTACTCCTGCTCTGCAAAGTGGTTCCATTAGCGTAGGGTATTGAGGTCACATTGAAGTGACCTGCAAGTCTTGATTTGCTGCAGCTTCATTACTGTGGAGATTTTTTGAAGATTGATGCCTCGCTGAAATTGGTAGCTCTGTATGAGGTGCTCAGTTACCAAGGCAGCAATACAAACCTTTAGTGGAGGCATAAGAATTCCTGTTGTCTGAAGCTTATCTCTCATCTTACCCGGGGTGGGTAGGGTAATGCAACTTTCACGGCTAGCATCTGTCCTAGAAGGATTGTGTGGGGGCTAGAAGGCCTTAGTTAGCTTAAGTCCTGGAAATCTTTCAGCCGTCTTCATTCTAGAAATCTGCCTCGGTTTTCCTCATGGCAGTGAAGTTGTGCCCTGGTGTGGATTGGTTACTGTCTGTACTTTAAACGTGAACCCTTAACAGACTCCAAGTTTGAAGGACAGCTAATATTGAGCAGAGTTGTAGCAAGCCTTCAGCCAGATGTGGCTCTTGTGAGGGTGAACTGCCCGCAAGAGTAGAAAGTTTTACAAATGCTTCCTTAGTGTGGCTGGTGCCGTGGAAGAGGGAGAAACCCTCTGTTGCAGACTTAATAACACTTCCAGCAAGGAAGCTGCATCCACATGGGCAGTGCTTTTCTTACCAGCAAGGCTGTACTGGGGGGTACTAGAGGTGTGGTGGCTACTCTGAAGACAGTTAAAGTTACTGTATAGGGGGCGTGGAAGGAGTCTTGCAGGAAGTGCAGTCAGAGGCACTTAGTACATTGAGATAAGCACAGGGCTGTCCCCATCAACTGATTAGAAAAGCATGAGTTGTCAGGCTGGAAATCTAAGATACCATCTTTGGATTAAGGGGAGGCTCAACTACAAGGCAATACTAATTACTGGTTTAAAACAATCACAGTGATTGTGCAATATTCCTGGGCACTAAAGAAACATTATTGCCTACTGATGGAGACAGGTGAAAAAAAGGGAGAGCCCATCTGTCAGTTGCTGGGTGGGTGTCTCCTGCAAACTGCCTTTGGCTCCAGAAAAAGGTTGCTTGCTTCTTCAAGTAGCACACTTGATGTTTTGCTTGCCACCTCATTCTCTCTCAGGGTTTGAACAACTAAGAATACTTTGAGCTTAGAGACTGTCAGTACAGCTGCTTTGTCCACTGCTACTTGCACATGGAGGGAAGAGTAGGTTTGATTGAGTGCTTAGTGAGTGTCGTACTTTGTAGAGGCCTGATACCAAATCCCCTCTGGGCAGGGGATAGCTGTAGTGGTTGAAGCAAAAATAGAGAGGAATGAGTGGACAGAGGGCTGAGAGTTCCCACCCTTTGTGCAGAGCTGCAGTTTGACACTGCCTTGCTGATGAGATCTCCATTTAGTCTTTGCAGTCCATGATTTCTAGGTACTGTTCTAATTGCTTGGAACTTCTTGCCCAAGGGGGCTTGGCTGGCAAACCCAATAGTTAAGTATTTACACTGCCCACCTTCCAGTAGTGGTGAACTACTGCAGGTTTGATGCCTGGTAGCTTTTATACTTGAAAAATTGCTGCATTTGGCTAGGGCGGAGATCTCCTGAAGGAGGAGAGGGGTTCTTTGTTGTGGAAAGTCAAGGTTCGAGGAAATGTCTACCTAATGTACCTTGAACTAATTTTAAACTGAAGTTGGTATGCAGTTAGGTCCTGAGACCTGCAAAGATGGAGGCTTGTTGGTATAACTCCATTGCTGTGTTATTTCTACAAGTGCTGGGCTACAGCTAACCCCATACAAAAAAAAAAAGACAGCAAAGAAGTGTTGTCATGTTTACAAGTTAAGCTTACTGGTTGGAAGTAGGTACAGAGATACCTTCAGGAAGGTGACTAGAAAGGCCTGGTTATTGAGTGGCACTGGCTCTTGCCTACAGTGATTGTGAGTGGCAGCAATATTTTGTCTCTCTGCAAGCTTGTGTCTTGAGTTAGCTGTGTTAGAGCAGTTGACTGGGGAAGTTGTGGACTGCACTTTTTGGCAAATGAAGATGGCAGTGAAACATGACAAAGATGATAACTCAACCTGATGACTGGAGCAGAAGAATGGGACATAATTTTTAAAGTCGAATAGCTATGTTGGAAGTGCTCCCAAGTATAGGCAAGCCCCCAGGAGAGTAGTATTGCATTCTTTACATGCTTCAGGTTTCCTTCCTCCTTGCAAGATGAAGAAGATTTAAAATTTACTGTAAAGTTATCCTAAGATAAAGTCTTACTTGAGAATTGCAAATAATACAGTTTCACTTAATCTGGGGTCAGTGGGGTTTTCCTAAGCACTGAAAAAAAGTTCACTGGCTTATGTAACCAGTTTAATGTTGCCACAATATCTTAGGTGTCAAGTATTTTCTTATTACTATTTGGATTGACTTATTCTGCATGCTGAGCCAGTTGTTTTGCTGTGAATAGTACTAGCTTTTATGGTGTTATGGTGGTAGTATCTAGGTTGAGTAACTTCAGGCTGTTAGGTCTTTGTCAGCTTTACTCCTTTAAATTCATCATTTCGAGCTCCAAGCTGGCATTAAACTTAAACCTCTCTAGTGGCTTTCTGCTGGATAGCTCTTGATGGAAAAATTAGGTGTTACTGGCAGAGGCTTTGACTAAGCACATAGTTTTGATGGCTTATTAGTGAAAGAGGGAACTTTATTTTTGCAGTGACAGAGTTGGGGTGGTGGGGAGAATAGTTTTTTTTCTCTTGGATTATCTTGTCTACATGTTGACATTATGTCAGACATAGCCTAGCCTGTCTCCCCGAGTGTGAACCGCAATCCTAGTAGGAGGACTGGAGAAAACGCTTGCTTTGGAGCCTATATTTGCAATGCTTCTCAAAACTTGGAGGAGCTCCAAACACAGGACCTGTGCCACTGTGTTGTTAGTCTTGACTTCTGCATGATTGTGCTTCTGCGGGAAGAGGTTGTACTCAAAATCCTAGGCCTAAATTTTTTGTATCTTGTAACATTGGCTACCCGAAACCCATGGCATTTAAATTCTGCAGGAACAGAAGTGGGCCTGTGAGAAGTGAGACTGTGGCTTTGTTTTTTCCAAAGCTTGTTATGTGGGGAGCATCTACCCAGTTGATTTCAAACTTGATGGGATATAGCAGCCATACACTTCATTGCCTGGGAGGTTCTTTTTTTGTCAGCTTGGGTCTTGGTTTTCTCAGGTGGTATTTTTTCCACTTCCTCCTGTGAGGAAGAGGGGCAGTCAATGGACTTCCTAACATGTGTGGAAAAGCTTTTTTTTTTTTAAAGTTTAAAAAAGTGCAGCTTAAACACCTGTTGGCTGGTAGATGCAAGCCAGCTTACTGTTTTCCCCAGGATTCAAAGGTATTTCTGGCTCTTCTCCCCTGTATGTGTTTGGTGGTGCCATAATGTATAGTGGACCTTCTTTAGACTACAGTCCTCAAGATTATGACATGAATCTGTTCTATAGTGCACCATAATTTTTATCCTATGCCTTCCTTCACATGTTTAAAAAATGAGGAACTCAGAGAAATTTGTTTGTATTAATTTGCTTAAAAGATTGTTTCTGTGCTTGTAGGCAGACTTACAAACTCTTAATTGAAAACGGCATAGAAGAAAGACTTGAAACTTTGAATGTTCCTTTCTCATGGCGCTATGGCCAGCTAATGGTTTCTTGGATGTGCTGGGACTTGTCTATGTGTGAAGTTAATAAAAAATGGCTATTCTGTGGTAACTAGGTCATTCACACCCTCCTGTAATCTGAATTTTCAAGTTTAAGCAAGTTCCACATTTCCATTTTAAAAGCAGTTAGGGGACTTTTTTCACCATGTTCTATCCAGTTTAACAGAAGAGTCCCCCTTTGAACATGTGTGCAGCATCTGGAGTCCAGAAGAAAACCACACAGCAAACTTGAAAGGTTTCAGCTAGAACATGGTAGCTGCTAAATATCACTTACGTGCCCCTTCTCTGGTAGTTCTCTGCTAGCGAAGTATCCAGTGGAGTGCTGCCTTACTGTCTGAAAACCCTTCTGTTAGGTGCTTAGAGACTCCTGTATGTAATACTGTCTCGCATAACCAGAGCGCCTTCAGCATGGAGCAGGACCAGCCATGCTAGAGGGCAGGGCAGGGGCCAATATTCAAAAGTACAGACAAGCAGACTCAGAGGAAGACTTCTGCTGCACTTGAAGCAGTCCTATTTTTTGCCTGTGCTGCCATGGGTAGTTGGAGCCATGTCATGAACCATTTTGGCTGAGGATGGGAAAGCTCAGAGCACTGCTTTCAGAGTTGGTGCTAAACAGAAACAAGTGAGAAACTGTAGCTTCAGCAATAAGAAAAGGCATGGCTTCCCTCTAGTTTGGAACCAGTGTGTCTCTCTTAGAAAGAAAAAAGGTGTTGCTCTAAGAATATTGATTGGGGTGTTGTTGACAATTTTAGAATTTGAAGTCAAATCACTCTTGAAGTGACTTGAAGCAAAATGGTGAGAGTTTGGTATGTTCTTTAGACAGTTCAGGTTGGGGTAGTGGTCACAAGCTGTAAACTGTCATGGCACTAACTTACAGCCCTAGGTGCCGGGTGTGCAGTTGCAGCTAATGCTTCCTTGCTGCTCTGGAGGGTGAGGTTTTGCTGGTGAGGAGGAAGTTTAGTCTACAGGCACACACAATCCCTTCTGGCTGATGGTAGGATTTGCCAGGCAGTTGGCTGAGGTGAGTCCCTCGATGTACAGAACCTGTTTTGATCACTGTCAGCCGGCGGGGGTTTGAACTGGCTGCCTGGAACAGAGGGACCTGCTCTCTGGTGACTCCTCCTGCCTGATGAATAAGCAGTGCGGGCAGCTGGGACATGTCTGGCAGCACTTGGGGGATTAGGGAAGCTCCAGACCACGCAAGCCTCTTTGCTGCCTCTAGATGCTGTGTTTGGTATTGGTAAGATGAGTGAGTTTGTAAGTCTGGCCAAGGAGGATGGAGGTGAGATAATGAACTGAAACAGTCTGCTGTGTGAGGTGTGCTTTTGTTTCCAGGCTAGGGATCTTGTGTGCATCCTGTCTGCTGTCAGATCCACTTTGTTTTATTAAGACTTTTGTGAAGGCCTTATTTGCTCAAACAGAAGGTATTTAGATTTGCTGCCCCAGTGCTTCTAATTAGTGAATTTGTGCCTCTAGCTTCCTTCCAGTTGTTTATTGAACCAGGTGTCTGCTCCATAGCTGCCTCTTCCCTTGCTCTGAGGTTGACCTGCTTTCCTCATGCTGTTGGAAAAAGTAGGGCAGATTTCTAGCTTTAGATATTATTAGACAGGAGACAAAAAGACACTGGACTTTTTTATCGCCCCATCCTAAAAGAGCTAACCTGTGATGAAGGAGTGCTCCAGGAAGCAGTATGGTGATGCTGGGAGCCTTGGTCTGGGCGAGGGTGGAGCACAGGCTGGAGGTCTGTTCCCTGGCTGCCTGGAGGGATTCGTCTGGCTGTAGATGGAGGGACAAAAAAGCTGCAGCTGGGTCCCTAGTGAAGTCCTTGGACAGGAGAGTTTCTAGGGTTGAGGAACATAACCAAACCCCAGACATATAGCCTTTTTTTTTTTTTACACATAAGACAAAAGCTTACTTCACAGATGATGCTGTGCCTCTGAGTGGCAGCATAGTTTGGCCTGGCCTTTCTTGTGTATGGTCTTGGTTCTCAGGACACCACAGGCACTGTTGATTGAACTGTGTTTACGCTATTGCACTAGGCCAGTGCTGTTTCCTGGGCATGTGTAGTTGGGATATAACAGGATTCAGCCTGGAAACAGCTTGAGCACCTCGTTTTTGAAAACTGCTCATTTTACATTCCTGGAGCCTGGAGTGTTAGTGCTGTATCTTGCTGGCCAGCTGATGGCATTGATTGCTGAAGGCCAACAGTCAAAACAGGATCCAGACCTCTTCCTGCTTTCACTTCTTAAAGCAG
Source organism: Balaeniceps rex (assembly GCA_013401315.1). Lineage (NCBI taxonomy): Eukaryota > Metazoa > Chordata > Aves > Pelecaniformes > Balaenicipitidae > Balaeniceps > Balaeniceps rex. The sequence continues at coordinate 114,041 of VYZW01054551.1, forward strand.
ATGCGTTTTCCTGGTGACCTGCTTAAGGATTTTGTCTCTACCTTTGTGGGTGGATGGTGATGTTAGTTGCAATAATATTGATTACTAATCAGCTCTTACTTAAGCCCCAGATTTACTATGTCACTAAAACTTCCAGGGTACTGATGGGTAACTGCTGTTGTAAAGAATAACTGAAGGCTTTTGTCCTGACCTACCTTGTCTGATTCCTTAAAATAGAACAGTGCTGCTCATATCCAGCTTATCACAGCTTCGCAGCTGTATATGAATAACCTATTTTGTGACATGCTTTTGACTTTTTTTTTTGCCCCAGTCTTAATTTAACCTATAATACTGTTCTTTTTCATTTCTTTCAGAATGGACTGCTGAATTGGGAATTATTGCAGACTCAACAGCACAGCACAGCTCGTTGCTTCGTCTATTACTAGTTATTTAAATTGGACTTTTAATATCCTGCCAGCTGCTGTTCACACACACATGGTGCATTGTTGCCATTCTCAGAATTGCATCTTTGAAACCCAGACCCTCAGTAACCTTCATTGAACAAAGAGGCGACCTCCTGCGTATGTTTATAGAGGGTTTTTTCGGACCTACTGCCCTCTAGCTTTCTTGCTGGTGCTGTATTTCTAAGACACTATGGAGCCCAGTATGGAGTACTGCTTAGCACAGGTGCTGCAGAAGGATGTTGGAAAGAGACTTCAGGTTGGCCAGGAATTGATAGATTACTTCTCAGATAAACAGAAGTCAGCTGATCTTGAACATGATCAGACTATGCTGGATAAAATGGTTGATGGACTGGCCACTTCTTGGGTAAATTCCAGCAATTATAAGGTAAGACTTGTCAGATGGAATGTGATTACAGTTAGAGGTTTCAATGTCAAGTGCTACTTGATCTGAGTGAAAGTGGTATGGTAGACTTTTTAATAGACTGTTCTGTAAGCTGATAATTATTCTAAATCAACTATTCTTGACCCATTTTTTGGTAGTTGATAGCCAATACAATATTGAGGACTCCGGGTGGTAAGAATTCAGTAAATGGGGTTTTGAAAAATGGGTTTCCATTTTGTATTCATGCTTTGTGATATCCTGGTTTCTTTGTGTACCTTGTTAGCTGGTGGCATGCTTTGATCATCCCAGTAGTTAGCAATGCTGATGATTTCCTGCCGTATTAAAAAAGCTTATAAAACTGCAAAAAGCATATATGAACAGCAGTGTTTTTCACTGTCATTAAATCTCGCTAGACTTTTTTTCTATTTTCTGTGGGCAACTTAAGTATAATTGATCTACTGCACTTAACTCGGGAAAGGTATGTGTATGTGTGTTCTGTAGAATTTGACAGTGTTGTCATGAGTTGGTAGGACATGGAACTCCACTGCCTTGTTATCCCTGTCATGTTGCTTCATCTCCCTACAGGCCTTAGTGAGGAAGTCCTACCACTCCCATGTACTGTGGCAGTGGGGAGGGGTTCTCAGCTGTGGCTTGGAAAACTCCTGTCCTGGTCCCTTCATGAGGCACTCTGATAGGGTACTTAAGCTGTTGCATGGAATGTAATAGGAGACTTTGTTCCTTTCTGATAAGTCCAGAAAAATCTGGGAGTTGAAGTTCCTACAGAGCTGAATCTGAAGATAATTAACTGAGAGTTTTACTGGAGTTCTTTACTGTAGAAGTGAAGGAGAGACTAGCCATATAGGTTGCAAGTGCTCCGGAGCTCAACACCCTCAGCTTAATTTAAACTATTTTTAACAGAAATTTTGATTGAGAAGACATTGTGAGACTGCAGTGTATTGGTCAGTGTTCTGCACAGCTGCATTTTTTTCTCTTCGTTTTTGTCAACAAGCAGCTGTGGTAGAAGCTGTTTGGCATGTAGGAACAACAGAAAAAAAAAAAAAACAACCAACAAACCACCAAAGCCAATACAGTCTCAGTAGATGATCTATTCTGGCAGAGCAAATGAAGAAATCTTAGTTTGCTGTCATGAACAAGCAGTGTACGTACAATTTTCTGAGCGCACTGCGTGTTCTTATTCTCCCTTTTCTTGCTAACTGGCTTTCTCTTACAGACTTCCATGATTCTCAGTGGAAAGGTAACCCAAGCAAAGTAAAGTTGAAATCGTTATGAAACGTGCTGTTTGCATGGGTTTTATGAAGTGATGTGGATCACAGAGCTATGCAGTACTTTGCAATTCCAGCATCACACTTCGTTTGCAGAATTTCTTTTAGGCTAGCTTGTTCTCCCTCTCCTCCACACCCCTTCCCAGTCTTTTGTCTGTTGAACTGCACACTTAACAATGTTCACTGTGGTATTCGTTCTCCAGTAACAAACTGGTGGCACTTCTGTACTGCAGTGACTGTTCCAGAACTCATGCTGCTGAGCTGGCTGTTCATTAATGTGCGTGTTCTATAGATAGCATTTGCTGTGTTTAATAAGTTCTAGTAAGCATAACGGAGATACGTCTCGGATGTCTGGAGGGTGTTTTCTCAGTGAATGAGGATAATAGAGGATGTGAAACCTTTGAGTGGGGCAAGCTGGCTACCTGGAGGTTAGTGATATCTGCTTCAGTATCCAGCCAAGGCTTAGGGCATCATCATAGGCCAATCTCTTCCTTTTGCTTCGCTGCCTGCATCTGCGTTATTGTCACCTTTCTTCTTGACTGCTTGTCGGGTGGGGTTTGAAAGCTCAGCTCTGTCTGGTGTGGGGGAGAACAGGGTAGCTGGTGTCATCTGATCCAGTTCATGGATTAGTGTAACAACTCTTGAGAGTGAAAGGCCAAGCTTCACTGCCCTAGAATAGTCATCTGGAGAGCTAAACTGCAGTTGTTTGGTCACGGTTGAAAAAGCCATTATATTTGCAGTCTGTTTCTCTGCTCACCTCACTCCCTTCATTTGAAAAAGTATCAGCTTAAAACAAAGATTGAGATCATCTGCATGATCTGAAATTTCCTAACACTTCCGTGGTAAAGTGCATGCTCTCAAAATTAGACTGGGTTTGGATAACAGACCCATTATCTTGGGAGAGCATCCAGTTGATTCATGGCTCCTGCCTGTCTAGGACTCTTCTAACTAAACACTTGTGCTCAGATGTTATCATTGAGGAAATATCAGCAAACCAAGGAGGAGTGACATCTCTGAGGCAATCCAGTTCAGTTTGGATTAAAAGGAGCCTCAGCTGAGGGCTCAAGGGCTCAAGCCATCTCCCTCATTGGCATACAAGTTTGAGCTATGTAAATCATGAATGTCATTGACATTTTTAGGCTTTGGTGGTTTTTTTTTGTACATTGTTTCTATTTCAACCTGACACTATTTTGTGAAGTCCTTGACCTCAGCACTGGGACTGGAGACAATGCAATCTTCTCTTTCAAGTGATGCAGCAAAAAAGCAATGATGGAGGGGGAAAAGATACTTCTCTTTCCTTGGTGCTGTCCAATTCTGTAAAAGCATCATGTGTGAAACAGGGTGAGACCTAACATACTTCGGATAGCGCTTGGCACTCTGGAACTCTTCTAACAAACAGCCTTGTGACCTGGTCACTGATGCTTCCTTCATAACAGGTAGCTGCCTTAGGTGCAGAAGGTACTCAGATAGTTCAAGATGCTTTTCAAGTCAAGGAGACATGAGGGTTGTTATATGAAGCAAGGCACTGAGGTCCAGTGCAAGGCCATTTGCAGATCTGTGCTTGCCAGGAGTGCGTTTGAACTGCATGCAACAGTTCAAACTGTTGGTAGGTGGAAGGCAGAACAATGGTGCAGAGTGAAAAGATGTTTTTTCTTTGAGAGCTCTTACTCTGGAGTTCAGTTACTTAGAGCAGACAGCCTGTGTTTTCATCGGCACTAGGAGTTGTGGGGTCTGCTAGCGAGGTTGGGCTGGAGAAAGTATTGCAGGATGCTCCAGATGAAAGAGGAATCCTGCCTCTGCTCTGTTTCTTCATGTGCTTTGTTTGCTTGGTCTGTGCTGTTTCAGGATGGTGGTTCTGCTGGACTCTGTTTCTTCCCTTGCTAAGCAAAAAGGAGAGAGTTATTTTGCAGAGCTTTGAATGTCTGAATAACTAAGGCCTGAGCTGTCTGTCTTGAGAATTGCAGCAAAATAATGCAGCAGTGTCAGGGGCTTCAGCATGTTCTCTCAGCTTCACAATCCTATAGCAAGGGGAGAGAGCTGAAATAATCAGTAATTCCTTAGTGAACAATCTCACTTTGAGCTGCTTGTGGCAGCATTTGGTAATGCTATTGTTAGGTAGGCAGGATCTCCTGACTCATCTGTGGCCGATGTGCCTTTCTCAGTACCCCAACTATGATGTGACAGTGATGTTTCATTTTGAGGTATACTGTGAAGGAATATGTCCAGAATCTTGAAGTAGTCTTCTACCAGCCTGATATTCCTAGAGGTGAACTGAGGGTGTTTGGCAGCGACCTTCTCTTGCCTGCTTCTCCACAACAGGAGAGTGTTGTACTGTTGCCCCATCTAGCAATGGTGGTGACAGAGCCTTCAAGCAGGTCAGGGTCCATCAGATTGAAGACAGGTTCTACTCAATGGTTTCTCATATTGCAGAGTGGTAGGAGAGGGCAGTCTGAAGTGAAACTGGGTGTGGTTTTGCAGTAAGGAACTGGATGAAACTTTTTGGCTTTTTCCTGCACTTTGGCAAGTAGTGATTTTTTTGGTGCTGCATTACTCTCACTGCAGAGGCTATGCTTGCCAAGGAGAGTATCTCACCCTTGCACGGGATGATCCCTTTGCCCCAGTGCAGCTCCATCTCTGTGAGGCTCTGTGCACAGCAGCCCGCAGGGCCGGGCTTTGCCTAGAAAAGAGGAGTTTGGAACTGACATGGTTAACAGACCGCAGTGGCTGAGGAGACTTCCACTTGTGAAGGCCTCCTGGCTGAACAAGCAATGCTGTGCTGGTAGACCCAGTCTGTCAGGGTGAGAGCTGTGCAGGGCTGTGTCCTGAGGTTCGTTTGTGTTCATGTGTGTGGGACTTCAGATGTGATTTGTTTAGGTCCTAGTTGATTTTGTTACTTAGAGACATCACACTCTAGAATCAAATGTATGGTGAGATGTTACAGAGTATTTTTTTAATATGGTGAAATATTGCGAGGAATTTTTTTCCCCTGACAAAACTCCTAATAGTGTTAGAGAAAGCAGCTTTCCATTCTGATCTGTGTCTGAATATCAAGTATTACAAGAGCATGCTTCACTGAGCTGAAGAGAAATAAAACGTACATAAATTAGCTGGCTTTCTTAAACTGTGTATTGAATAATTTTTTTGGCTTCTGTAATTGAGGGGTAGAACAGATGGTGCAGGCTTAGTTTAAAGTGGTATCCATTAGAGTTACTTAAGCTGATGAATGGTTGTTCACTATAAGCATACATTTGTTCTCTATACCATGTTTATTTTGGTTGAAATTCAGTGGAAGAAATCCCAATTTAAGAAATAATTATCGTGCATGGTTGTGGGTTGATATGATAATTTGTTAAGTGTGTTTTGTTGAGTATTTAATGCACAGGGGAAAAAAGATTTCACCATCTGGGGAAGAAAAGAAGAGACTTGCAAAGGGTTTCCAAGCAGCTGCTGTTAGCTGGTGACTTCTGGGATGCTGAGGGATACATGAGGATCAGTGATATATACATTCGTTTAGCAGTTTCATCCCTGAAAACCTCTTTACCATGAAGCTATTTGTAATTGCTAATAAAAATGAATTAAGTTACTTTGCCCAAAAGATATGAGAAATGGACTATGGAGGAAGAGCGATCTTGAGATCTGGACTTGCAAGTAGAGCCTATTCATTGCGTGCGCCCATATTGCAGAAGGTATCTTGCAAAAACTGCTTCTGAAAACTCCTCTCATGGGGAGAAGAGCTATCTTAGGAAGGGCTAAAGGCTCATCAGGCTTGAACTGCATTTGCAGAGCGTGCCAAGTCCTTGATTTTTAGGCTCCTGTGCTGGCATGCTCCTAATAGGTGGGTTTTCCTGCCTTAAACTTATGAAAGAGCAGAGTTTTGGCTCTGGGATATCAAGTTTCCTGTAGGCATTGATGTTAATTCCCAGTCCAGCTGATCAGTTGTGTTTTCCCTGGCTCTAGTAGCTGAACCTGCCTTTCCAACACTTACTGCTCTGTGTGGTGATTTGATCAGATTATGGTGCATCTCTTGCCTATTTGGTATTGGCAGTATGGAGAGTGCCATAGAGGGTACAGTGCAGAATAGGAGATTTGTAGTAGCTGGGCTAGATCAAATTTAATACTAGCTTCAGTCCTTCCTATTCAGGACAGGGAAAAAAATTAGCTGCTGTAGCAAGTCAGGATTTAGAGTTTTCCTGTGGCTTTTTCTTAACACTTAAAAGGTAGTAATGACTGGTTGTAGCAGGAAGGGTTGTCCTTTTCCACCTGGGGTGGGAAGAACTGTAGTGGAGTAGTAATACTTTCTGGTTGTTTTATATACAATGTGGATGTGCTACTGGTTGCATAAAACAAACAAAAAGTTTGTGAGCCTGAGTGTACCAGACAACAGTTATCTTTCAGTTGTTTACCAAGGTATTACAAAATCAAATATAAATAGTGAGAACCTACAGGATCCAAAGGAGTGTGAAGAGCAGAGACCCAGTGTTGAAATAAATAAGACAGAAGTTTGCTTCCATAGTGGCACATGCAAGGTCTGTCTAACTTGGTATCCTGTCTCTTGGTGGCTGATAGTGGATGGTGAGAGATGAGTAGAAAAATGGGGTACAAAGTAAATGTCGCCCTTGCTTATCCTTCTGGCTTGTAAAGATTTGAGCCCCGATCTCGCTTTCTGACCAAATTTGTATTACAATCCCATAGGATTTTAGTGCTGTGACATTTTAGAGCCATTTTCTCTTTGGTGCTTGGTAGTGTGGCTGCCTTGGCATTGGCAAGACCGAACAGGCTTTCGGCTGGGACTGAGAGTCTGGTCAACACACAACAAACTGAACCATTGTGGTTACTAAATTGAGAGGATAAAGCTATGCCTTTAATGCTGGTGTAGTGTTTCAGTTGCAGCACTTCAGTGCTTGTCACTAGGGTTTGTTCAGAGGTCTGACACAGTTTGCTAGCTCTCGGGAAACCTTCGGTGTATTACTTGACTGCAGGCTGAGGGTCACAGCTGATGCATCGGTGGAAAAGGCAGATTATTGGGGATTTATTTCCGTGGGGATAAGGGCATACTAATGCTATTGTACAGTGCCTTGTTGGGCTCTTCAGTGGCATGTGTTGTATGGTTCTAGTTGCCTGTCTGCAAGGAAGGAATTCAAGCTGGAACAGGTGCAGGGAAGGGCTAGTGTGGTGTTTAGGGGATTGCAGAGCCTGCCTAACCAGAGGAGACTAAAAGTTTGGCTTGTTTAGTTTACAGTATGAAGGCTGAGAAGGAATACGACTGCTATATATAAATACATCAGAGGGGTGAACATCAGGGAGGGGGAAGAACTATTAGATCTAAAGGGCAAGGTTAGCACAGGAATGGATGGGTATAAGCTGGCTGTGAGTAAATTTAGGCTGGATGTGAGATGAAAGTTGCTTGCAGCAAGAATGTTGGAAGACTCTTGGAGAGGAATAGATAAGGACAAGACATCTATTTGGTTTTAGGATAGATCTTGTGATGATTTTGAATAGTTTATATACGATATAGAATAACAGGATTATGCGCGGTGATAGGGAAAGTTCATTTCAGTCCTTTGTCTGTATGGTAGAACAGGTACGATACTGTGCCTGAAACTGCTCTAACACTTTGAATAAACACAAATATTTTAAAAAGTGTACTGGTTTTTGTCCTCAGAAATCCCAAAGTGACTTACAGAGACTGTTCATGCTGCGTGTGAGGATCATGTGCCTGTTACCTCTGGATTAGAATTAGTAGTCACTCATATGCATGTGCGATCCAGTGCTCTCGTGTTTAAGTAGCAGGGTGAGTTGGGGAGAATCCTCATTTTTCCTGACATGGTGACTCCTGCCTGAGGATTTTTCCTGAACTGGAGGTTAGTTGCAGTGGTGGGTTTACAGCATCTGGATTTTTTGCTAGTCTCTAAATGGCTCAGTGGAGTTCTGTTGTCCTCTTGATGCTGAAAGAAATACTCATCAGCCCCCAGGGTCCACCCACCAATACCAGCCTGTTACCTTCTCAGCTAAAAGTATGCACACTCTTCTATGTTGTCTTTGTGGGATATTCCTTGAAGTTGTCTTGAAAGCCGTTCTTGTCTCACTCTTTGAACTTCAGCATGAAAAATCGCCTACTGACAATCCCACTGGCAGTGAGATCTAGTTGCCTCTGACTTTGTCTAGTTTTAATTAAGTCATTTTGTAAGCAGAGGAGTTTTATGAAGCCTCATTTCCTTTGGCTTTTTCTATGTAGATTTGCTGGTGTCTAAAGCTGTGGTTTTCCTCATGCTGAAGGTTGTCTTTTAATGAACCTCTTTTTTGGTTACTATATTTGTAAGAGCATAATATCTTTGGGATCTCTATTTTCTCTACCATGTTAGGTTGAAGTTTGCTAAAATTGGTTAAAGAATTCAGAAGTTAGGGGGAGAGGGAAGAATATATGAATGATAGACGAACAATTCAACAATCTCTTCTTAAAAATAAGACTAAAAAATACCTGATAGATAGTAATAAAAATACTTTTTTTTTTAACCTTCCAGTGTGTTCTTAGCATTAAATGCACCTATGCTAGCTTTTGGAGAACCAGCCCACTAGATTAGGCAGTCTGGTGGAGGGATACTTTTTGTTTCAGATATGTGATTCTGGCTCTGGCAGCCCTCGTTTTGCAGCAGTTGCATTTTGAGACTGAAAGGTAAGATTTCCTGTATGGTAGTAGGATCAGCTTATAGGATCACAGGGTAATTCAGGTTGCAAGGGCCCTTGGGCTCATCTAGTTCCATCCACCATATAATTTTTTACAGCCAAGGCCTTAAAACTTTTTTCTTATTTGTTTTCTAACAAAATTTATTAGTATATAAGTGGTAAGTGTCCCAGTGTCAGAAGTGCCTGTGTGAATCGACTCCCATAAATGCTTTTGGGATGCCAGTGATGACAGTGTAGCTGTTTGGGTTTGTCTTAAAGACTTGTGAGCTGACTCTAAGATGAGCCATCCAGGGTACCAGTGACAATCTAGTTGAGGCTCAGCGCAGTCGGATTTGTCCTGCTGCTTGGCTCACTCAGAGCTCTAGGTTTCTGATGGCTAGACTGTGCTATGCGTGAATTTGTATAAAGCTACCTCACGTATTTGATCCCATGTGTCGTCTGCTTTGCGGCCATATCATTAAATGCAGGAGGGAAGGTGTGGAACGCAGTGGAGACATGTAGTCTCTGATTTGCTCCAAGTGAACGTTACCTCCCACAAATTGTTCATTACTTTCTTCCTAGATCAGATCTCTTTTTTAACGAGACAAAACCTGCTGTGTTCCTCATTTGGTATTGCTTTTGTGCCAAATATGAAACTTTAAAACAAAGCAACATTTGAGTATTCAAGAATCAGAGCAAAGAGTCCCAGTTATCAGAGCGTGGAAAGCAAGATAATTTTTTACAGTGTGGCTGGGAGTTTAGCCAGAGGAAAGAATGTGTAGTATTGGGCCCTGCATTAAGTGTGAGAAAGAAAATGTTCATGCCTAGTAATGCTTTTTCATCTCCAAAAGTAGCTTTCTGAAGAGAAGTTTGTGTTAACAATAAAAAATTAGGTAGTAGAGCCCCATCCTGCCATACCCTTCTTGTGGGTCGCTCTGCTCATACGGGCAGGATGCGCACACAAGTGCGAAGACTGTCAGGATCTGTTTTGGGATGTAGAAGCATTGTGAGGTTAACTGTGGCGTTAGCACCTTGCCAGGGTTAGAGTGCCAGTCAGCTGGCACTGATAATAGTAAATGGAAAACCTAAAGTTGCTTCTACTCAGTGTATTTTGAAATCATACTGTTTGAGTAATATCTGCATTTACTGTGAGTTGTATGTTAGAAATCAGCTCTTTCTGCTAATTGTCTTAGTTTTTTGTGTGTGTCAGAACTATATTCCATTAAAAGAGTATTTTTGCCTTGTTGTCATGACTCTCCATTTGACTAATATCAAGTGACATAGTCATGTTGGATCTAATTGGAAATCTTACTGCAAATGGAGGCATCACTGCTTATGCAGTGATGTGGAACAAATGTCTGCTTTTAACAGTTTAGGAGGACTTCATGTCTCGCTATTGGGAGCTTAGATAAAGGGGATGCCACTTGTTCAGTGCTGTTTAAAGCTGAATGTTACAGGCTTTTACTGATGTACACCCATCATCAAAGTTGTCTGATGGAGTCAGACCTGTTAAGAACCCAGTTTCTGTAATAGCTTTGTAAATATAGGCAACTCTAGCTTTCACATTGGAATAAAAAAAGCATACCTGAGTTTTGGAGGGAATCGTGTTTTCTCATAGCTGATGGAGTCAGTCCTGTTGCACCAACTTACTTATACCAATACTCCTCAATAAACAGTGTTTCGGTGCATGTTCTTATCTGTTCAATTACAGTGCTGTGGAGTGAATGATCCTTAGGCAGATGCTCGGGTACACTCCTAGCTTTTTAAATTAAGACCCTGGAGAAGATAGTTGTGTACCTTGCTTAACTCTGAGACATTCAGAGGAGCACTGCAGTGTCGTATCCCGAGGAATGAAGGGTGCCACTGATACGCTGCTTCTGTGTGCATGGCTGAACTGCTTGATGTCCAAAAGGAACTTCTCTTGCAATGATTGGATGTTGTATGGAAAGCTGAAACTGCACACAGGTTTTAGGAGGTACCTGCTCTTAGATTCGAATATTTGTTTTTCTTTTGTCTGTCTGGCTAAAGCTTTTCTTCCAGGCCTGCATAGGTGGCTTTCCTGATAATCTACTGTCCACCTCTTCTACCTTTTTGTCCCTTTAGGTCTTGGAAAGTTGTTACCTGTATAATGTTGCTGGACTGTGAATAAGTTATGTGAGTGAGTCTGCTTGTGAAAGGCTCCACAAGCTCCAGTCCCCATCAAGATCTGAGCTTTCTCATTGCCTTTAAAGAGCTCTGCTTCTTTCTTTATGTTGCTCAGGTCCCATTCTCTCCATACAATTTAATCTGTTTCCTTCTGGAATTTCCTGTTGTAGTAAGCTAGCTTACAATTAACGAGAAGCTTTTCCCAAGCAGGAAAGCATGTGCAGAGAAAAGTGCAGTGGTTCTTGTTTGAAAACTTGCACCTAGAGGTGGTGTGATGGGAACTGGCAGTACAGATGAATGGGAAGGCAGGAGCTGACATCTCAGGCCAAATGACAGTGCTTTGAAGGTGGGGAGATGAAAACTTCAATGTATAGAACTGCTAGAGAGGGATGGGGGTGTGAAAAGAATCATCCTAGCCAAGGTACTAGGTTAGAGACTTAATAAACTTGAAATGTATCCTTCAAGTTCCTAGGCAGGGAGAGGTCTTAACTGAGTATTAGCTACTAACATGGTCTTTTCTCAGCTTTTTACCCTTCACTGTGCTATCACTGAGGTATCTGTGGCTGATGGTAATCGATGGCTATCTCACAGGCATCTTTCAAAGAGTTTTCTGGTGGCTGTTTTCAGGAGGAAGTGATGCATGGGAATTGTAGCAGAAGAGTGTGATGTAGCTGGACAAACACTTAAGAACAAGAGTTGGTTACTTTTCTAGGTGGTAGCTCTGTTACAAAACTAAGTCATGTGGAGGGTGGCTTGCTGACTTTTTTGTCTATGGAAAGCAGGTTTCTCATGATGTAGTAGTGAAGTCATCTAGGTCATGTGGGTCTCATGGATCCCCCAGTCCTTTCAGCTAACATAAAGGAGGGAAATGAGATGAAGGGAAAATTGATCTAGAGAGGAGAGGCAGGATGAAATGCTGGAGTATGTACCAGATACTCTGTGCAGGTACTCCAGACTTCCATGTGTTATGTGTTTTCTGTTTTTTAACTAGAATCCAAATTTATCACAATTGTTTTGCAGGAATGTGTCTTATGATGATCCCAAGATTGTTGGTCCAACATCAGTATAATTCTGTTGGACTAGGCGCGAAGGGGTGGCTGGGGTGGTCCTGCTGTTTTCATGCTCCCAGCCAAAGGGGCTCATTTGATGCAGCTGCACCCCTCAGACACTGCTGAGCAAGGGCTGTACTTTGGGTGTATGAGACATTTACTGAAAAAGTGTGGGGAGCTGTGGAAGTGGCCATATCTCAAAGAACTAGTTGTGCAGATGGGGTAATGCTGGCAGTTCCAAAGGCCTGGATAAAGCTGTCTGGGGAATCTGAGCAGGTGTGCATGAGCCATGAGCTTGGAGGAGAAGGGAGCTGCTGAGCTGAGGAAAGATGGGGCTGCAGGGATGGATGAGAGTGGGATAGACTTTGCCTGTGGGGAGATGTCCAGTGGTGACTGTCATGTGGCAATCTGAGAGGAGCAGAGCAGGAGGACAGGTTCTGGTGTACCTTTTTCAATTGGGGTGAGGTAAGCACAGGCAAAGAGAAGAGGCTGAGGGCAGGGCTTTGAGATGGTGAGCCAGGAAAAACTTCTGGGTGGTCGACATGACTTGAGTCTGTTTGTCTTCCTTCTGTTTACTTCATGGCTATCAGCAGTTGTAGGTGACTGGCATCTTCAAGCCGAGAGGATGGAAATGAAGTGTGTTATTGGCGGCTGCTTTCCGGGGATCAGAAAGGCACTTGTGATAAGTGAAAGCAGCAGTTCTGATAAGGGAACGTATGCCAGAAAACAGCTCTGCAGCCAAACTTGGCTGAGCAGCAGCTAAAACAAAAATGCTCTAAAAGCTGCCTTTTTTAATCAGGAAAGGTGTGGTAGGGTTGGGACATCTGGTCCTTAATTAGCAGCCAGATCCTGCTGCCATTAAAGTCAGACAAACTCAAATTGATGCAATGTGCTGCTTAAAGCATGCCCATGTGCAGGCTCTCTGGAGATGGGATGTAATTTTGGATGAACACCTCAGCTAATGTGGGAAAGATCTGTCTTATTTTTTCAGTTTTAACTCTTGAAATGCTTGTAACTCTATGCCTGTGTTACTTGTGTGCATATTAATAAGGATTAATTTACATTTGAATTTTGTTATGGAAATTCTTTTCTGGGAGACATTCCTTTGAGGCTAATGATTGATAATAGGTAATTGGGGGGTAACTAATCTTGTTTACTCTTTTATTACAGAAGTCAGAGTATGTGATTGAAATTTATGATTTTCCCACTTCTCCGATTTGAAGCTTTTGAATCTGTATTTCCTTGTGATAGTTTTGGTGTTTTTAAAGTAAAACCACATTGGTTCTCTTAACACAGTAGTTTTTTTAGTCAATTAAATGTGAATTTTTATCAGATTTTGGCTTCCGTGCCAGTTACTGTGGCATTGTGTGAATGTGGCATCTTTGAAAGATGCTGTTCTGTATAAAGTTTTTACAAAATAGAAGATGGAAAAAAGAATTCTTGGGCTGTTACTGTTTTTTGTACTGGCACAGGAATTAATGAGAGCAATGCAAGCCCTTTCTCATTATTTGCAGTCTGGCTGGAGTGCACCAGTTTCTCACCTGTGATCTTTGGGCCATGTGGAACTCGGGTTATGGTTTAGGTAGCTATAAAAGATAACTTGAAGGAAGTGAGACTGTTGCCTGTGGGCTTACATTTGCTCTCTAGATATCCACATACTTACTAGAGTAGGTGCCTGTACATTTGAGAAGCTTGAAAACTATTGTGTGTGAATCTTGGGGTGTGAGGGTTGTTTTCTGGCAGATGAGAAAAATGCTTATGTCTTTCTGCATTTTCCTGTGGTGTATGCAATGTTTGTATCTGTAACAAAAAATAAATTGTTGGTCAGAATTTTTAGTTCTGATCTTCCTTTATTCAATTTGAAGGTCTTAAGTCAGATCGAGCCCTAACACAGTTCCAGAAGAAATGCTTTATTCACAGAAAATAATTGGTTTCAGTGCAGGAGGAACTGGTTGGGATTTCATGAACTGTATTACATAGGATATCAGATTAACTGACCTAATGAGCCCCTTCTGCCTCTAAAAATCTGTTATTGGTGCAAATAACATAGGGTAAAGAGATCATGGTCTTTGGCTGTGTTCTTTAAAATAATGTAGCTTGATGATAGACAGATAATGCTGTTTTCAATCAGTTTTTTTTTCTTCTCTTGTCCCTGCTGTTTCTTTTGCCCTTCCCACATCAGTGGTGCGAGAAGGATGTTCCTTCTGCTTCCAGACAATGCTTGTTTTGACATCCTGTATTCTGCTCTTTTTTTATTTTGGAGGAAATTTAGAATAACATTTGAATTGAATAGAATCATTATAGGTATAAATGTCTATGAGGAGAGCAGCTGATTAACCAACATTACAAGCTGGATTGTGATTTGGAATTAAGGCTTCAGTCAGGAAGGAGTGTGTTTGTGCAGACCGTTATTGTTTGGGGCGTGCTGGGTGATCAGTCAGGGGGGTTGTGTCATTGTATTTGAAAGGATTACTGTTCTGTAGCAAATAGAAGAGCTGAGAATGAGGTGTTTGGAAGAGCCCATCAGCAGATACTTACTTGTCCCAGGACCTGCAGTAGGGTCCAGATTCTTGCAAGAACTTGAGGTGCATCCTGTTCCTTTGAATTGAAGGTTGGGGCTTGGCAGGGAGGGAGATAGAGGTTGAACCCAGGTAAGGCTGAGAGGGGTCCTTTGCCACAATGAGTTGGTCCTTTGCCATCTTCTCTATCTTGCTGACAGGTTCAGTGTTTGTGGATGACACACTTAGGCTGCATATGGATATTGGTTTCATCTTTGTGCCTGTCTGTTTTGAATCTCTGCTGTTCAGTGCTCATTTTGAGAACAGTTGCATACCTGTGAGATGGATCTTATTTTTTTCCTTTTATCTGGCATCAAAAGATTAAAAGGAAACTTGAAAAGAAGCATACGCTCTTCATTTGACTTGCACAGCTAATTTTCTCCTTAATGCAGTGAGCTCCAACTTTCTGCTGAAAGCAAGTTTGCGCACATGCACCAGGAGTCTGCAAGGAGAGAGTCACGGGGAGATAAATGTTCTGTTCCGGGGGGGAGCTGTAGATCTCCTATTTTTTGATGCTCTTTTGTTAGTAATGAGCAATAAGTGATCTGTCTGCACTATGGACATTTGAGCCTTGCATATTAGTCTTTATGTAGTTTTCTAGGCCTGGTGGGTCTTGAACTATGGTGATGGCCAATGCCTTGTGTAGTGTCTGCTTTGAGTAAGGGCTGTATTTGTCTAGAATATTTGCATTGGAGTATTTAATGGACTCTGTCAATGCAGATAATGCTATTTGCCCGATGTCTAAAGCCTTCACTAGAACTAGTTGGTGTATAAGACTTCTTGGAAGTCCTGCTTGTTAGGAGGAAGCTTCTGCTTCTCCCCTGATCTTGCAAGATCTGATTTAGAAATATTTAATGCATGTTTTTCCCTACATATACTGTAAATAGTTGGTTTGGAGATTCACTGCTCTTCTGATTGGCATAGTTAATGATACACATATCCTGAAAGTCTTTGGTGCTAGATCATAAGAAAATAAAATAATTTTGGAAGGATGAGATTAATATAGATTTTTAAATTCTGTAGCACTTCTCATGCAAAAGGATCTGGAATTACTTTTCAGACCAACAAAATGGCTAAACCCATCATTGAAGCTGCTTGAACAATGAACTTGGTACAAATGTGTTGCTTTCTGTCAAGGGAATTAGATTGCTTTAAATATTGATGCTATGTTCTTTAGTCACCAGGCATTAAGGCAGAGGTGGTATTTAGTTCCTAGTTCACAGATAAAGTAGCAAGGCAATCCTACAGGGGAAAATTTGGCAATGAGCTAGTGAATTTTAGTACTCTGTCCTCTGAACTAGTCACTGGGCTGCCAGTGAAGTGTGGAGCAGGTCTGGAAGCTCAGCTCACAGCACATGGAACGGAACTTCCAAGAGAGGAATGGCAGAATGGCTTTCCTCCCTCACAGCTCTTACCTTGTGGCTGTGCTAAGGGTAGGCCCTGCTGCACTGTAGGCCGTGCTGAGCCCTACTGAGCTGCGTTCCGGGTCCAGTTGTGCAGTTCCTGATGGCCGTGTGTTTCTGTGGCAGGCAGGTGCCGCAAGCCCATGGGAGCTAGGTTCCTGCCTGATGCCTTTCCTCCCTTTACAAGCAGGAGCTTGTTCTGATTCTTACTGATAGCCGAAACAGTACTTTGCTCTCAGATACACAGTTCTCCAAACTGTTAGCAGAAGGTCTCTTCTTTAAATTAAAAAAACAAACAAACAAAACCCCAAAAAAACCCCCCAAAACCCCAAAACTCAAGGCTAGACAGGAGTTAAGACTATGCTTCTTTCCTGCTTTCTTTGACTTGACTTTATAAGTTTTTTTTTTCCCCACTTGATATTTCTGGAGCTACAGAAATCAGACCTTGTGGGACTTGGGTAGAAAGTGATGCGGGGTACTTGCAGTATACCCTGCCAGCCTTCTGCCCTCTGAATGGAAAAGAAACTGCCCTGAAGATACAAGAGTATTTGCCAAAACAGTAATCGAGAGGTTCTTTCTCACTGTCTCCTGCTTCATGTGGAGAAGCTCTTCCTTCTTTCTTCTCCCGTTCTGCTTTGCCAGCAGTTGCATTAGGTAGCTTGGCTCCTGGGGCACACTGCTGTTGCTCTGCCTGTGGTCTCTGTCCACCACAGCTCTGGCAGCCCGAAGCGTTCCCTTACCAGGCTGGTTTGGAGCTTCCTTGGCCTGCCGTGATGTGCTGAGCACAAGAGCCTGGTGTGCAGTGTTGTCACTCCCATTTGGAGGGAGAGGTACAGAACTAGTGTAGTGTTAGGAAAATGTTTGTACCAGACATGGTGGGAGGGAGCCCTCCTCTGTCTGCATGACTGAAGTAGGCTGGCAGGCAAGGTGACTCTAGTGGAGAGGAAATCCCTGGTTATTTTTCACACTCTTCATTTTCTGCCTTATGTTTCTATGAAGCTGTAAGTTGCTCCCAAAAGAATGGAGGCTGCTCCACAAATTGCTGTTGAGAAGGATTCCTCGCTGTGTGGAAGAGAGGCTGGATGGGTTGCTTGCTAGCCTTGCCCCTTTAGATATAAGAACATGGTGAAACTATTGCATGTGGGTTTTGTGTGTGTCTGAAGATTACAAGTTAGAGACCATCTGTCTGGGTTGCTGAACTGTGAGCAACTGAGTGGGAACTGGGTTTCTGCTGGTGTAAAGGTTTGCTGGGAAAGCAGGTGCCTTTGCAGGGATTAGCTTCAGGGGAAAAGGTGTTTTCTCTCTTGCTTGTATATGCAGGTGATCTAGCTAATGCCACATGCAGATGCTTCTCATTCCAGGTTAATGATGCCTTGTTCCCCCAGGTCTCAAGGAGGATGTTTAAAGAAGGAGTATTGGCAGGGTTCAGTTTCTGGGTCTGGTCTGTTCACCTAGTTCCTAAAGCCACCACAGTGAAATTCACTCAGGAGCCATGGGAAGGGCTTAGCTGCTGCTGAGCTGGCGGCCTTAGCAGCAGGTAATTGCAATTATGCCTCCAGTATTTTGGGCTCTTGGGAAATGACTAGAAGGCAGAGCCCTGCCATTTCCCCCTTCCCGAACATATTGCATAGTCTAGGTTTGAAAGAAGAAAATTTCTCTTGCAGATCCCTGTTAGCCAACTATTACTGCTCTGTCTGGCATATGAAGGAGCTGTGTGGATTTGATTTCATGTGAATAAGAGTTGATAGTGAAGAGTGGTTAATACTGAAGAGCCTGCCATTGACTCTTAGCTTGCAGCAAACCCTTGTCTCTCCTTTGATTGCTGAGGCTGTAAAACAGAGTCGGTAATGACAAAATCCAGGTTTGCAAACCACAGATCTGCGCCACAACCAAGCTCTCATGCGTGGGTAGTCAGAATAGCAGTCCAGTGTATTTGCAGGGTGGCTCATGAGATGAAGTTTTAGATACCTTGCAGACACCAGCAGACTTCTTTTGATTGTTTCTGTCCTGCTGGTGCTGTTGGTAGGCAAAAAGGAGATGCAGCCCGTGCCTGCAGGAGGTTGTGCTCTGTGTTAGAGGAAGCAAGAGGAGACACAGTTCCAGCAGCAGTGCAGAGTGGCCTGCTTGGAAGTTTCTTGCTGACTTTGTTCATCTGTGTTCAGGGGGAAGCTCTGGAGAAAATCTGTCGGAGTGTTCAGAGACTGCATATGACTTTTTAGGAAAACTTAACCACGAGCTAGACTGAATTTTTTGCCTGTGGTTTTAAGATGAATAGGCATTGCAATAATGTGATGAGTACTACATGTTAATGTGTATGACTAGCCTGTGATAACTGATGTGTTTTGGTGGTCTCTGCCTTTATGGTATTCGGGCTATCCATAGAAGAAAAAAATCTCTTGAGATAAGGTTTTAAAATAAAGTTTCTCTTTCCAGGTAACTTGGGTTGTTTAATAAGCTCACTTGTGTGAGGAGCAGTGAGTCTGTTTGCAAGGCCTGGGAGCACAGGTTGTGAATCTTGCAGCTTGAGTCAGCGGAGATACAAGGCTTGTGCTTCACGCAGGAACTGGGCTGTTACAGACTCGGGTTCAGCTGGCAGCTCTGCCACTGACTGACGGTATAGCGTCCAAGTGTATAATGTCTTTCCCTCCTCCTGAGTCTCTTCTCTGTTCTTTTGGGAAAATATTGTGCTTATTAAATTGAGGGTATTGGCTGTGTAAGCCCATTGCAGTGATTTGAAACTGGGGGCTGATGTCAAGACCTCTGTAGTTGGGGGAGGATGTCTAACTTAAGATCAGTTTTTCTTGCCCCCTCCAGAGCCACCAGCTAAGGGTGATGTGTGAATGCTTCCTAGCATAGACATCACCTTGGGGTTTCATTTAATGGTGGATCTTAACTACAGAAGACACTTTCCATATTGTAAGGTTTGGGAAATTGTACAAATTCCTCTTTTGACACACTTTCATAAAATTTAATTTAAACTTGACCCTAATGAGCTAAAACACTACAAGACTAAAACAAATTTTATATTGATTTGAGTGGCCTGGGGACTCTTTTACAAGGTTTAGCTCCCTTAGTGTTGCATAAATGGGTTCAATTTAATTGGGAAAGGACTGGTCTGTGTGTTATTCTGGCTTTAGTAGCAGGTCTTGCTGTGACAAAGCAGCACAACTGAGTCGCATGGAGATGGAAACCAGGACAGAGCATGCTGAATATGCTAACCTTGATTCCCTTTCATGCAGAGTCCAGCATGTGTGGTCTGTGAAGTTAGATGTATGGGTGATTAGAAAGCTGGTTTGAATAGCCAAAAGTTTATTAAGACTTATTGTTTGCTGTTGAATAATGAATGTCACAAGTATGAGGATTTTTGGGTCGTGAAGCAGCTCAGCATGATAGAATCCAAATGCCTCCTTGCCCCTTGCTTGCAACAAGGAGGAAGCTCTTTCATGTTCTTTGTGAGCGAGCGCTTCCCAAGTTTGTTCTTCCAAGAAATCTCATGACGTGCATGCTTTGTACTTCTCAAAGCCAGGCCCAAAATAAGTTTTGTCAAGAAGAAAGTTCTATTTGTGTTTGTGTTTAAGTCGACGTCATTGGTCTAGAGTTAGTTAAGGATCCTGCAGGGAAAGAAAGGATGGATATGGTTTGGGTTTTAGACATGGGAGAGGGAGTCTAAGGTTTGCCTTAGCCTTTATATACTTTGTGGTTTTACATTAATCTTGAGTTAAGCCAGTGTTGGAAAGTTTTGTTAACCAGGGTGTCAACCTTACCCTGGGGAGTAACTTCTATTTGCCAGTGTAATTTATGTCTACAGTGGATTGCTAATAAGAGTCTATTGTCAGTTTGCCTTCTATTGTTCACAGAGGATGTTTACGAACTAGTAACATAACTTGTTTTGCTGATACTGTATTTCTAATGGCAAGGAGGAAATTTTGAGGCTTTGTAGGCATCGTAATATAAGGGACTTCAGGAAATAAGTTAAATCCAGTTTCTGGTTTGCAGAAGACAACCAAATGTACCTACATGTCTTTCGTCAGACGTTTATCCAACCTGTGCTTAAAATACATCCTTTGAAGATTTCACAGCCTCCTGAATTAGTCTGTTCCAGTGTCACTCTGCTCTTCATGCTTAATTTCCTTTCTAGCTAATTTAAGAGGATTTCTCTTCTCCTGGAGGATAAGGGAGAAGTTGATCACTACCCTTGTTCAGGTCTATGCTAGCAAAATCTCTTCAATGTAGTTTCCACTACAACTGTTTGCCTGTCTACCGGATGAGGCTAGTAGTTTGTGCTTTATTCTGCAGTGTATTGGCAGTGTTGTCTGCACTAAGGCATCCTCTAATTGCTAAATGGCCTGATTCCGAAGTAAGGGCACAGACTGCTCTTTTCATCCCGGAAAGGTGATAATTAATTGAAGGGTAGAGAGGAACCACCTCACTGGCCTGTAGATGGGTCTGCTCAAAGGCAGAGGCCTTGCTTATGTGTCCCTTTGAAGGGTCATGTGCCCTTGGAGGTGTAACATCTTCATTATTAAATTAAGATCTCCTAAAGGAATCTTCAGCCATGTTACGCTAGCTGCTCTGGTTTCCAGCTCCAGTTCTGTAGCAGTGTCATTAACAAAGAGAAGGTGGGGGGAGATGTGGGATGAAGCTTTAAAGGCATTGTCGTGGGCAGAGATACTTTTTGTAATCTCTAGAAAGGCACGGCATGTGGCAGGGAAAAGAGCACACTGGCAGATGGGGCGAGTGCAGCTACAGTCATACCAAGGAGACAGTGTTGTGAAGCTTTCATGCTGTGGCAGACAAGTGGGTCACAATGTTGATTTGTCACCCTGGGTAGGAACTTCTGCTGCGATCAACATTGTGATCACATTCACAATATGAATTAAAGGCATTTCTGGGGAGGGGATCAGTAGAAGATGGTGGGATTCATCTGTGTCCATGGAGAATTTTGCCCTTGGAGACAGAGGGCTCAAGTCAGTCTGCTCTGAGTGAACTTCTTGCATGTACAGCCTGGAAAGCAACAGTGGAGAAGAGAAATGGTCTTTGAGGCTCATTCTCTTGGCTGCAGCAGAAGTGTCCTGGACAAGTCAGCTGGGCTGTATTTTCCCTTTGTGGTCATTGTGCTTATAAAGTGTCTTACAGTCATCTGAGATACATGGCAGAAATGACCAGTGGCGTTAATGGTACTTTGGCTTTGGTTTGTGACTGTGTCCATTTAGCAGTCATAGTCTTTCCTACCGTTCCTTGGTGGAGCTACCTTTTTTGTGTTCCTGGTTAGCTTTGCAGCCTGAGGCAGAGTACACCTTACATGCACTCTGAGGCTGAACTGCAGCATGCTGCTATATTGAGAGAGGCCAAATGAATGTAGCGAGTGCTTGAAAGGAGCAAGCGATGGCTTTTAGGCCTGCCTCAGAAAAAGTTCCTGAACCTGCTTTTCCTTAGACTTAACCAAAACCCAGAAAACTGAAGGTGTGGGAGGCACTGTTGTGATAGGACCCCGATGGGAGGTGCAAGTATTGGATCCACTGGAACTGACCTTCAGGCTTTTAATGGGTGGGCACAGTGATAAAATCATTCACTCAAGGCTGTTTAGGCAGGACATAATTTGTAGCAAAAATTAGCTACTGGTTATGTTGTAACAGTTTCTTTCTAGCAATGTTTTATGTGGGCTAGATCATGGGTTCCCCACCCAAGAGGGGTGAATTAAGATCTCTTCTGATGTTGCTGTTTGACCTCCTCCCAGGCTTAGTGCAGTTTGCCCACTGCTGTTGGCTCAAGTCGCAGGAGCGCTGGGTGGAGATGGTTCAGACCTGCATCTCCTGTGTGGGAAATGAAGACCTGACCAAAGGCTTGGGAGGCAGACTTGGGAGCCTAATGCTGGCTCTGCTGCAAGTCTGTTTTGTGGTGCCCAGAGTCAGCTGGGAGTGCACTGTTTCCTCTCTGTGAAGTCTGAAACAAAATGTTTTCATGTCCTGGCAGAGGCAGTGTAGGCTGGAAAGGTGCTATTTGCCTGCATGCTGCTTTACACAGGCATATAACAATAAAATCAGTGCTGGTGTTGATTAGTGTTATATCCCTTCTCAAACCCTCCTAAAAAGGGATTTCAGACTAAGCTCTGAGGAGCAGGGAGAAATATTGCTTTCCATGGGTATTTCGCCTGGGACCTTGTGTTTCTTGCTGGGGGCAAGGGATAAAAGGGAGGTGTTGATGTTGACTTCTAGTCCTAATTATCTAGTGATCAAGAAGAATTTTATGGAAAAATAATGCAACTGAATTAATCTGTCTTGCAAAATAAAGTTTCCACTATCTTAGATTATTTTATGAGTTGCTTAAAGAAACCATCAAGGCATATATAAGGTCAGCACATAACTGGGCAGCTTTTTAAAGAGCATACGATCTACTTAGTAGATTAAAGTAGCTTAGTAGCTAAAAATCTGTTTCAGGAATTGTTTTTTCCCCCCTACCTAATACAATTTAGGTGATCTTTAAGGTCCGAATTAAGTCATCAAAAGGTAAGAAATGTGCAGTGAGTGCTGATTCTCCTGTTCTGTTTTCTGGGGAGAATGATGTGAGTGCAGACAGCTGACTTCAGATTCTGGGTTTATGCTAGTCTGATGGGTCAGAACCTGGCCTGTAGCAGCAAATCTGAGCTCCTTTACCTCTGGTTGATTAAAAAGTCAAAATACATCAAAAAACAGTGTAGGGCCTGCACATCTCTTGTAGTTCTTTTCTTTAAAGAAATAGTTAATGAAGAATCTGTGCTTTGCTTCCCTGATGCTTTGTGTTTGTGGCATCTTCTTTGATGTATGAATTTGAAGACAAGGAACAGAATGCATATGTGCGTGCTCAAAAAAATTTCAAGTCCTTTGAAGGAGGGAGGAGAAATCTCTTTAAATGGTGATGTGAGCACACGAGTAGCTCTGCGTGGATTTTTTTTTTCCCCCTGCATGTATAGATCTTAGGCTGAACTTTCTTTGTAACTGGACTTCATGCTGGCACAGTCCCAACACTGCAGGCAGATGTATATGAAGTAGCCAAATAATACTTTCCAACATACAGTACTGCTAGACCTCAGTGTGACAAGTTTATGATAGTAATAATGCTCTGTAGTTCCAGATGAGGATATGAAAGGTCTTGAAAAACACTAGTTTGTATTTCCTATCTTGCTAGGGTGCAGGAAAGGGCTATTAGCCTACAGGAGGAAAAAGATAAAGGGCAAGAAGAGATGTAACTGTAGCTGGATCCCCTTCCTAATCGGTGGTCATTTTGTGGAAGATATTGCAGCTGATTTGCTTGACTTTTCTTACAACGTCTGCGCTGAAGAAAAAGCAGCCACTCAATCTCTAACCTGGCACAAGTGGTGTTGTCAGGAAAGCATGTTATGATTCTTGGTGTTATCCTTGGGCATCGCCATATCTTAACTCCTCTTTCTCTAAATGATGCTTTTTAGTCTGACATGGTTACTATCTGTGAAACTCAATCTCCTATTCTTCTGAAATAGTCTTTGTGCCATAGACTGCAAGAGACTTGCCAGCAACAATCCCTCCTCCTTCCTGAACAAAGTTACTGTTGACACAGACTGATAGAGGAATAGTAATTGGAGCCTATCACTGTGTGTGACTGAACTTTTTACTTTTATCAGATGATGTCAAATTAAAGGAAACCTCCTAGATAAATAAACCAAAAGCCCAATGCCATTTCTTTGCTGAAAATAACGTACCAATTCTGCTGTGGCTCGCAATATTTGAACTTGACATATGTGTGTGCTGATCTGGCTGCCTGATCCTTGTGTCAGGTCCTTTTATACCTGCATGAAACCCTGTTGAAGTCCAAGACTGTAATGGATCAGATCGTGTAGCTGGAGTCTTTGGGGGCTGCAAATTGTTGCCTGGCTTATACTACTGTACCTAGAGAAGGATTAAAAAAATAAAATCAGTTTTGCTGTTAAACAGGCTGCTGGCAAGGTCTTATTGGTGGTGACACAGAAGCTCATTAAATCAATTAATGAATTGACAGGGCTGCTTCTAACTAGAATATATAAAAATACTTCAAGTTTTAATGAAAATTTTAAGTCAATGACAGGTGAAGGCCCATATGTTAAGCATCAAGTAAAACAAAATGCTTTGTAGAAGTGTGACCAACTGTGAACTATTGGCCTTTGGAGACCCCTTCTAACCTGATTTTATTGGTGAGCCCTATTCTTATGCTAAAGGTTAAAGAGCTGTTGTGTCTTCTAACTCCATACAGAATATGCAGTAGGGCTCGATGGGAGGAAACGAGGCAGCATCCTTTTCATGTCAAATTAACAATGGCACAGTATCTTGTCCAGAATTGTGTCTGTCTTGTTTCAGAATTCACAAGACATCATGTTTTGGTTCTGGGAGTTCTCAGATGGGGCACTTTGGAATAGTTGCATCAAAGTCAAGAAACCACTTCTGAAGTTACAGGAGCAGGAAGGCTTGCATAACTCCCAACCTGTATGATTAAAAAGAGAGGAGATGGTGTAGAATGAGGAGGTTTTAAAGATGTGAAGGGCACATTTTTAGAGGTATCAGTGCTGCTGGGTGCTGCTGATTTCAGTTTAAGGTGGCACCTAATTTGTGCTTTAGAAAATTCCACCAAGCCAATTATACCAATTACAATCTTAGAGAAAAAAAAAAAAAAAAATCCACCTTTGAACCTGCCTGTGATGACAGGGGACAGCTGATTCTCTTGAGTCTCTTCCTTGGCAAATTACAAATATTTCTACATTTCTTTAGTTAAAAACCAACAGCTTTTTTTTTTTAGAAGGAACAATTTGGAAAAACTTGGAAAGTCATTGTGCCCTTCCCCTTCTGAGTTGAAATGTAACTCGCATCCAGCAGGTTGCATTTATTCTTCGAAGTTGCTTTTCAGTGTTGCTTCAAGTTTCTTCAGTGTTGGGGTGAAAAAAACCTTCCCTCCCCCTGAAGCATGGCCCAGCCTCTTTTACTGTTCATATTCAGACTCTTAATTTTTTTGCATTTTTATAAAGGTATGCTGTGCTACCAACTGCTTGCATAAATATATAGTATATCCTGTTCAGCAGAAAGTTAGAAGACTGTTCTTGTTAACAAGTGTCCAGCGAGAGCAAACCTCTTTGAGAAAATAACTGAATTGCAAAGCAAGGCAACTGATCATCTAAAATCATGGTCAAAATGGTTGTTTAAACACTTGATTCAGCTTACCCTTTGTTGTGTTGAAAACAATGATGGGAGTTGTGAAGGAGAGAAGAACATGGTAAAAACATTGTGAAAGATGAGTAGAGCCTGTCCAGGAGGTACCTGCTTCACCTGGCTGTGCTTTCCCAGTACTGTCAGCTGTTTGTATAGCCTGTGCTGAACTGAGTGGCTTCTTGTGTTACACTTATAGCTTCTGTTCCTCTGACATATTTCAGTTTCTTAAGAGTTCCATTTAAGCTAATTAATCCAAGAGCTAATGATTTAGTTGAACATTTAATTAATTCCTTTCTTGCATTAATCCACAAGAATTTGTGGAAGCCTCTAACATGAGGGATGCTTGTTTGTGTAGCTGCAGCGCTAGAGCATGGATACGAACTGTTTGCCTGGCTTGTTTAAATGTGTTTCTAGAGCTGGATATAGAAGCCAAAATGTATGTGGCTTGTCCCTATAATTTTCGAATTGTTTTTCCACTTGTGCTATCAGCTGCTCAGTTGGCTTGCTCTTTTTCCTTAAGAAAATGCTGGCTCCTTCAAGCAATGCAGGATGAACAATTCCCTTTTCCCTTGAGGTGTTTGTGTGGTGTTTTTTTTTTTGTTTTGGTTTTTCTTTTTTCTTTCGTTTTCTGTAAAGTGTCTCACCAGTTTAACAGCTCTGGAGGCTGGAGGGCTTCAGCCACAGGAACAGACACAGCATGAGTACTGGTTGAGCTGAGTCTTACCAGCGTCAGCCTACTCTTGTGTCTCAGGTTGGATCCTGAACCAGCTATTGCCAGGCTGCTCACCTAGGTCTGCCTGTGGCTGGGCTTCCACAGGCGCCAATTGTGTGAGTTTTGTGTAGCAGTGGGTTTCCAACAGGACTACAATAGCCAGTATAACTCTTTCCAGGCAGATTTTGTTGAACAGCTGTCCTGTGGTGACAACTGTCACCCATTTCAGACCTGGAATAGCAGGTGAGTAGGATCATGTGGAGTGTTATACATATGGAATCGGGTTTTCCAGGCAGCTTGTTAGAAAAGCCACAAGTCTGAACTGCAGCGCAAGTGCATAGTGCTTGGTGCACATGTTCTGCTCCAGAGCAGCTCTGCAGACATCTGCAGCTTCTAAGTGCCAAGGCAAGAAATCTACCCTTGCCTGCATGTGGGTGTCTCAGACCATAGATACTTGTGAATAGGTAGCTTGCCCGAGACTGCAAAACCTTTTTGGGTTTTGGACCACGCGCTGTGGCCCAAGGGTGTGCCGTAATTTAGACGCATTGTGCTTCACTATGCTGTCATATAATTGAGTATCTGTTAGAAATGACTAAAAAGGCATCTGTTCTCAGTCTGAGGAAGGGAAACAGATGTTTTATTCTCTTGCGAGAGCTCAGTAGAGCGATGCTTCAGCTGTTGCTCCAGATCTCAATGATAACAGCCAAAAAGGCAAAGGGACAGATGCATAAGGCAAAAGGAGTTGAGGAGAGGAACATGTTTAGGAAGGAGAAGAGTGCTTACTTCCTGTGTGTTGAGTGGCATGTGGGGTTTAGTTCTGGAGCATGTGGAAAGCATTGGCGTCAAAGTTAGCATTAGCTTTTAAATGGGCAGAGACAGAATCTGTTTTCACTGTGATTGCTGTTTCGTAGACCAGATAGCTTCCAAGAATTTGATCTACTTGCTGGAAGTTGAAACGGATTAAAAATGGTGCCTGAATTGATCAAGAACTGTGCTGAGAGCTGGGTGTTAGAGAGCCATAGTTGTGAGAGGCTTGCACGGGTTACAGACTGGTTGGAGCTGCTGAGCCAGAAGCTGTGTAAAGAGGTCTGCAGGGTGCTAGGCCTGGGCCAGTTGTGTCACTTCTCAGTTGAATGTCCCTGGCCCCTTGCAGGATGACACAATGGCCAAGCAGAGTGTACACAGTGACAGGTGCCCAGCTTGCAGATGGGCACTGTTGCGTATCTGCTGATGTGAGGTCTGGTTCTACCTGCATAGGCACACTCAGGTGAGCAGGACAGGACTGGGACTGTCCCTTTCTGTGTTTCTGTGGCACTTGGTTTTCTGGGGTCCTGGTTTCAGCTGGAGTCACTGGTATAGTACTGATAGTAAACCTCTGGAAGCTTTCCCTTTAAGTTTTGACATGCATTGAAAAACAGCATTTAACTGTATCTTGGGGGGACTAAGAAAGAGAATGATAAAAGAAGAAACTGATATAGTCAACAGCTTAAACGAGTAGCTCTGTCTTCACTGACCTGCCTTGACAGTACTGAATAGTAAGCTGTGGGAAGCATCACATTTGCTGTATGGGCTGTGCGAAGTCTTGTGGCTGCTGGGTTAGATCTAGCTCAGGTGTACCCCTCACTGGTGTAGGAGAGACTGAGAAGTATTTTAACCCATGCCTCTAAGGGTCATCCTCTGGGCTTTCCTGAATGGGTTAAAAAGGTGTTTGAAATGCACTGTCTCCTCTCCAAGGCTCATTTGTGAAGGAAGACCTTGTGACGAACTGCTGAAGACTTCCCTTGAGGGTAGTGCTTGCCAATACCACGTGGGTCACTGCAGCTTCACCAGCCCTAAGGGGGTGGGAGCAGAAGGTGTAGGTCCAGCCGAGAAGGGCACCATGTATTGAGAGATCCTCTATACTTGAAAATGATGCTGCTTAGTCCCAGAGGCTGGTTTCTTTGTGCTTCTCAGCACATTTGGCGCTATCCTTCATGTATCAGGGTCCCACTTGGTTCTGAAATCTCTGGAAACCCTGAATTTTAGTTTTGTCACACAAGGTTTTGAAATCCATCTCTGTGATGCTGGGCACTGGAAGAGCTGTCCCTGAATTATGAACAGCACTTGTTGGGCCTGTCATATATAAAACTTGCCTGAAAATCTGCAGGACATGCTGCAAGAGCATGATTTTTGTGTGGTTTGTGGTGTATGGTGTTTTTTGTGTGTTGTGTGGGTTTTGTTTTTTTAATGGAGAGCTTTACTTGGATTCTCTTGTGAGCTGCTGTGTTTGCTGCTGGGACAGCCAGCTCTGCCCTAGCCTCACCCTATGGGTTGTATCTGCATTGAGAGGTGATCTTCTTTGGCTGCAAATTTATATTGTCTTATGGTAGCAGGTGAGAAGAACATAAACAGCCTCTTTCTTTCACTTTTTGTGCTTAAGTGTAGTCTGACTTTCACCTTTTCTTCCAACTGCACTCTCCAGCATAGTACTTAGTGCTGTTCTTTCTAAACAGTCAAACCTTTTGGGCTCTTTAGGAGCTATAAAATCAGTTGCTTATTTACTTGGCTGTTAGAGCACCACAGTGCTAGCAGCACTTTCCAGCAGTTCTTAGCAATGGAAGGTGAAGAGAGGACTCTTCAGGCAGAAACTAAGGGGGAATTCCAGCTAGGGATTTTGTAATTACTGAAGCTGGAATTTAGGCAGGATGTAGAAGCTATTGCCCTTGTGTTAAGAGGTTGTTAAAGGCTTTCTGTGCGGCCAGTTGGTCAGAGCTTCAGCTCTTACAGTCTCCTCTGGGTGAGAAGATTTCAGTGGGCTAAAGAAGCAGCTTTTCAGGAATAGGATTCCTGCTGAAGCGATGCCTCCCTCCATGGAGGAAGCACTCCCTCCTGCCACCACTCCCTCTCTACCCACCATCCATCTCTTTACTTGGGCTGTTGTCTTTCTTCCTGCAGCTAACAAAGGCATGTTGAATGTTTCTTCTCCTTTACTCGGAGTTCTTCGTTGTTGTACTGTTAGGCTGTTGTGGATTACGTCTGGAGACTCTTCTCAAGGATGTAGGAGCGTATGGTAGATGCTGAGCAGGCAATCTGACTGTGCAGGGCTGGGAGTTGCTGTGGAAGCTTCAGGTCTTAGGGTGTTTCCAGTTTTGCAAAGGCTGTGGCTACTGAAAATGCTATTGCACTCTTAATTGCATGTGTTCTTTTCTTCCCAAACAATGCAAGAAAAAAGCTTCATTAGCTGTGATCTAGCAAGAGATGTCAGCACCTGGTAACTACCCTCTACCCTACTCAAGTCAGCTTCTGTCGACAGCTCACCACAGTGGCTACTCAGCCTCTCTGAGAGATCCCTGGCTTTTTTTCATGTTACCAGCAGCTGATGGGTCTTGGCTGTGTTTGCACCTATTTGGTGTCCTCCCCATGAGGCTGTCCTTGCTGCCTGTCATCACTGCTTCACAGGGTTGCTGATGCTCATAAAAGCTTATATTGAATGGTGTAATCTGGGAGTGCAGGTGTTCAGAAGCGTGGGAACTAGTGGTCAAGGGGGTAGCTGGATATTTGAGCATCCTCATAATTCTCACTGCTCTTCTTGAGCCCTAAAGGAGCAGAGAGGACTGTGGGTGATTATCTGCTAGGTTGTGTGTTTGCCTTGTTTTTTCCAGATGCTGTCTAATCCCTCAGAAGCACTTGTTTCAATTTTAAAAATGTGCTGAGCACTTTCTATTCCTGTAGGTGTTAGAGATGGTGTCAGGGTCAGCGCTTCTGTGCTGGGAGCTTTGAGGTACACCAGCTAATATGGTTCTGCCTAGAGGCGGATTACCAGTGTGATTTCTCGCTTTCTCTGTGCACTGTAGCAGGCTTTTGCCTCTA
The DNA here is from genome assembly GCA_013401315.1 of Balaeniceps rex. Lineage (NCBI taxonomy): Eukaryota > Metazoa > Chordata > Aves > Pelecaniformes > Balaenicipitidae > Balaeniceps > Balaeniceps rex. The sequence continues at coordinate 143,716 of VYZW01054551.1, forward strand.
ATGGAGGGGAAAACACTTTTATTAGGTAAACCAACCTGGTCTGTTAATAAGGCACATTGCTACACTAGCAATTTACTACTTGACATAATAAAGGCTTTCAGTTTTCCCATGAAAAATAAAGCAGGGCATTGCAATGGCTTTTTTCCTTTCCCTAACATATTCTTGTTGCCTTCCTGTAAGAGAGATCCTAGCACTCATTGTACGATGCTTCATTTTGCCTTGAGCTCCTGAGATGCAACTTGTCACCAAAGCTACAAGCTCATCCAAGGATGTGGTGGGCCTGATCTCCAGCTGACGCACACAAGTGTGATCTCATCAGTGCTTACAGAGCTACATCCATTTTTCCTTACTGGCTGAGGACCTGGCTGTAAGTGTAAGTGCTCAGCTGGGGGCAATGGAAATGCAAAGAATAGTGGTAGTTTTTGTGACTAAGATGTTTAACTGCTTTGTGGTGAGGAACCAAAGGCAATAGCAGTTGGTAGTGCAGGTGTTTCGTTTTGATGTTGTTTTCTGTGAAGACACTAAGCATTGAGTACTGCCATGCAGATACCCATGCCTGTAAGGTGCTGCAAAAACAGGACTGCCTTTCTGAAACTATGTTCGCTGCTGCTGGTTTTCAGCAGTGTTTGGGGTAATTGAGACAGGAAAGTCTGATTTAAATTGGGACTCTGCCTTCAACTGCAAAGTCTCCTGATGTATTACCACGAGTGCTGCTTCCCTAGAGACTGAGCATGGACTGTAGTTTGTGTCAGGAGTGACTTACCTGCTGTGCTGTCCAGAGCTTTGATGTTGCTCAGGCTAGAAAAGCCACCTGTGTTCCACAGCAGTGACTCCGCAACTTGTGATTCCCTCTGTGCCCTTTGCACAGAGCCCAGTGGTTACGTGCTGCTCCTTCTCATCATGGTTATGTGCAACCACTCAAGGACCAATGCAGAATCTTTGCAAAAGAGGATGAATTTGTTATTCTTGAGAACTCACCCCTTCAGCTCTACTGAGCAGAGGCAGGGCAGGGAGCAGTGCGGCTGGGGGCTGACTCGCTCCAGCTCTTTCACCTAGGACATACTTGTCAGCCTTCCTGCAAGCATATGTCCACATTTCAGAATGATCATGTTCTTTTAAGCATCCCCCCACTTTTATTTGTGGAATTTCTGTAGCAATGACTTCCTGCTCTGTGGTGCATTTCCTTGAATTGCTTTGAATTTCTCATGTGTTTTACCAAATCTCTAGCTCTTATATCAGGAGACAACTGGGTTTTGTTGGCTTTTTTTACTGGGTCCAGAAAATAGTTCTTGAGGGTTTTTTGCTTTTGCATAAGAAAGGTGCCCTTGTGTCCTAACAGTAGGTGTAAAAATACATCCCTGTAGTGATAATTTGTGACAACTTTTTCTTAATACCTTCCAACATGTAAATGACCTTAGTCTTTCTGGGATTTATTTCACTCTAGAGCTATGCATTATTTACTGAGTTGCTCATCTGTTCCCAGGTCTGTAAATGAAGAACAACTGTCAATAACCAGGTTCTTGCTCATTTTACAAGTGCTGGTGGTTTCATTGTATGTTTTGGTTCAGCCATTTTCATCAGTCTGGCAATGAGCCCTGGCAGGCAGTCACTTGTCTCACGGGCTTTACTGTCCTTCCTCACTGTCCCACAGTGCTGCACCATTGTAGGTTGGGTGAGTTGGCATCAAATAAGCTGGTCCCCTGAATTTGGGGTGAGCAGTGGTCCTTAATTCCTAGATGCTTCTTCCTGATAGCTTTTTGCAAGCAGTAGTTTAAAAGTGCTAAGATGTGCTCTGAGTTCTGTGTTATGTTAGAGCAGCAGGGGCATTAATGAGGTGGGCTGATCTTCTCCCTGCTCTTCCACTCCCAGAAGACCTGTGGGAAGTTGTGTTGCTCCTTGTGGTGTACAAGCGAGGTGCTTGCCAGAGGCTCACATGGTTGGACTGTAGTGTGGGGGCTCTGCAATAGGACTGGCTGTCATCACACAGTGAGGAAAGGAGACTCAGTTGACCTGCAGGGTCAGTATGGTCACAGGAGCACAGAGGGTATTAGCATGTGGCTGTAGGGAAGATACACTTGCAGGATGACGTTGAACAGCACGTCGGACTGAGGGGAGACCTCAGATTTGGGAACGTGTCTGGAGATGTGCAAGGGCAGTCAATACCTCCTGGACTTTCCTTTGAGACGGTGGCATGGCAGAGACAGCATGAGCAGCCTGGGCCTTGCTGCTTTTAAAGAGGGCTGTTGTCATGGGCCATCTTCATGGGCAGCAGGGGGTGAATTCACAGCAGAGAAGGAAGAGCAAGGCATCTCTAGATGTACTGCCAGGAGAGGAGAAAAGGCCTTCAAACATGAGATAGGAGAGACTAGGAAAAGGGATATTGACATGAAAGCTGTTGTGTGGTTTAAATCCTACCAGGTCTGTTAAGTGTGCTGCTAGTCTGATTTGCTGAACAGTTGCATGCTGTGCTGTAAGGGGCCCCTCAGTGCTGATATTTTCCAGTGTACAGGATCTGGCCTCCCTGCTAGGGAAGGATGCAGTGCCAGGGATGTTCCTGACCCACTATGACTGATCTCAGCCATAGATACTGTCTGTGTTTGATCTGGTATTGCTTAGCGTAATTCCCTGTTCTGGTCAGAATAACTCTGATCAGCTGTATAGGAGTGCATAAAAACACTCTGAAAGGTTTCTGTAGTTCTCTTCCCCATTCTTCTAAATCCAAAGCACATGTCTGGACTCTCATCAGTATCTTGAAACAGAAGAAAAGTCACTATGAGACTAAATTTCCAAACAGAGCAAAATCCCACATTAATTAGTTAAATTGTCTAAATCTCACAAATTTAGAAATCTGTCTGTAGATGATGAGAAATACGAGGAGCATTTTTTTTCTGGGAATTCATTCCAAGAGATTGTGGTCCATGTTCCAATGGAAGAACTTATATATCCAAACCAAGCAGCCGGTCTCTTGAGACATTTTGCCATTGAATGGCAAATCAATGGCCCAGCGTCCAAAATTGTTTGTGGATTTTGAAGGTGGTGTCTGTGACAGAATGGATGGTATCTCATGGATCTAGAGAAAGAACCCAGGAATAATTATTTCAAGTCTTCCCCCTGTTCAGCTCTTTGACCACAGCTTGTAGTCATGCCAGTAAAAACAGTTGTGCTACTGTTGGCTGCCGCCTTGTTTGCTGGTGTTGGTTTTGCAAATTATGTTGTACAGAATAGCTCATGTGACCTGTGTCTGTACTAGGATCGTTGTGCTGGGGTGATGCCCTCTTGTTGCTGGTGCAGATGTGATCCTGCCTTGGAACATGAAACATTGACTGCTGGAACGGCAGAAGGAGATGGCCTCCTCCAGGGTGGATGTGGTTATACTCGTGTGCAGGTGGAATACAGCAGTCGGCATTTCATAAGCTGGTTTCATGTTTCTCTGTCTGCCAGGAGTTTTATTATTGCTGTGCTTACCCAAAATATGTACCTGACTTCAAAACTAAATTTGCAAATGCCAGCTAACTTTAGCTCTTGCTTGGACTTGGGTGCCCAGTTCAGTTGTGGTGGATGTTTCATGTCCTGAGGAATTAGAACTGGCTGCTCCCTGTCTGACTGATTACACTAGTCATCAGGCAGGCAGTGATGTGGGGCATCAGTGCTTGTCTCAGGCTTTTCAATGTGTAATCTGAAGCGTTCTCCTTTTTCACAAATATATTGTTTACTTAAAGTATGCAAGTGCTTCTCCATGTCTTTGTTTATGAATCCAAAAGATTATTTAAGCAAGTGTTCAAAAAAACCTGGTTGAATTCTCTTACAGTTTTTTTTTTCGCACATTGAGATTTAGAAGTCTGTCCTGCACCTCCCTTCCCTCCTCCAAGAAAGACCTCACAGACAGACTCCAAAGTGAAATAGCCAGGCTGTGTCACCACAGTGTTGGAGATGAGGAAACTGAGCACGAAGCAAGCTGGTGACAGAGCTGGGATATATGTATTGCCAGCATTCCCACTTGGGTCCCAGGCTGCCAGGAGTGGAAGGTCCAGCAGGAAGCCAGCAGAGTGAAACCAGCCCATGGGGATTTGTTGCTCAGCCCATTGCTGATTCCCTGCAGGAGACATGGGAAAAAGGTTCGTGCAGCAGCCACCACATCTCTGCTGCACATGGCGTGGTGCGGAGAGTGGAGGAAAGGGCTCATCTCTTCCCTACTGCAGTCGGGAGCTGCCATGTTAGTGCAGGCTGTGGGGGTAGCCTGAGGCTGTGATTCACTCTGGTCACTTTGTGCTGGATCAGCTGGTGCTGGATCGTGCAGCTGGCTTTCTTGCCCTTTTATGGGAGTGCATTTAGGTGTGTCTTGTTTGAAGCTGTGTTGGATGCATTTATTTGTCTGCCGTGCTTGGTGAGCGTTTATTGTTACGAGCAGATGGTGATAGGCTGTTTGCTCTCTGATACATGGAGCTGCCTGCTTTCAACACCACCCAGGTATTAAAGGACAGATGCTTTCAGTTCTTTGAAGTTTTTGATGACCTCTTAAAGTATTTTCTGTATTGGGAAAAGCTGTGTTGCATCCTGGGAACTAACAAGAGCCTTGTTTACTGGGAATGATGGTGCTTTGAGACCTGGCAGTCAGAGGGAGGCAGGAGAAGGGCTTGCTGACAGACCTTAGTGCCTACAGAAAGTACTCTGAGACATTACAAAGCGGCAGCAGATGCCAATTGAGCTGAATACTGGATGGCACAAATTGTTTATTGACTGTCTTGGGGAATCTCAGGAGTCAAAGTGGCAGAGCCGCAGAGCTAGGGCTGTGCCACTGTGTGTTTCTGCAGTGGTGTGGGAGACCCGAGATCACTCTTTCAGGGCCTGCATAAAGCAGGGGGCTAAAAGCAGTGGTTGCTGACCTGGTATTTTCTCAGTTGAGGGCTGGGGGCCTCTGTGCTACTAGAGATACTGCTGAGTTGAGTCCTACCTTTGCTTGGAGCATGAAGCAAGACCTGGAACTCCATTCATTCTTCATTCCTTTGCCAATCATACCCTGGGTTTTCTGTTATCTGTCTCTCTAACGGATCTGTTGGGTCTCAATCCATACATGATTTCAACTTCCCACCTCTGACCTTCAGTGGTTTCAGAGGCAGGTGGCACATCAGGGTTAATAAATGAATCCAGTGTGGTAGGGAGTAACACTTGGTCACCCCCAGTGGTTGTTTCCTCAATAGCTGTCCAAGTCACCGCTGTAATTATTGTGCTGATTAGCTCTCCATTTCTGTGAGCACAACAGCAAAAAGCCTTGGGAGGCTTAGCTCATCTGCCCTGTCTGATCCTGGGGGCGAACTGCAGGGCAACTGGCTGTGTTTGCACTGTGTGTTTCCTTTAATGTTTGAGTGATGAGTTCCCCATGCTCTTTCTGGCTTGCATGCGGTTTGAAGAGGAGATGGATCCCTTCCTCTCCTGGGATCAGATTTATCCTGGGGACACACCTCTGTAATTGCAGGCAGTATGCTTACTTCTCTGCACAGGATACTGCTGGGATGGGACTCTGATCACACAGCTGTGAATGATGACCAGCATTCAGAGTCTCAGTGACTTTTCTCAAAAGCATCTCTGTGCTAATGAGGATCTAAAGCCCATCCTCTTGCCGGGGCTCTGCTGCTGTACCCCAGCCAGGAGGAGCCGAGTGAGCTGGCAGGCAGGCGGGCAGTGATAGGGCTTAAGGCAGCTGGCTCTGAAGCTGGCTGAGCATCTCTCAATGGTAGGTTAAATCCAGTGTGCAAGATGAATGTGAAAACGAAATGCGGCTTATAAAAAGCATGAGGAAAATTCTCCCTTGGCATATGAATGGATTTTAGATCTTGTCGGCATGCTGCAAATGATGTTGAATTAAAACAATGATGCGTTTGAAGGACCTGTTGCTGTGATGGGAGAAAACTGCAGGAGCTGTTTGGAGAAGGTAAAGTGGTACATTGGGACAAACTAGGATCCAGGTGCTTGTATTACGAAGTTTCTTTTTAGGAGACTTGACACGGAGCAGGCTGTTTCCTCGGCACACTGTTCATAGCTCCCTTGCTGCTGTAGAGCTGAATTTGGTGTGAATCCATACAACAAGCTGAGGGTGGAAGTTAGTCTAGCGGTAGCGTTAGAACAGGCTGGCTGAGCAATGTAACGGGGGGGGGGGGGGGGGGGGGGGGTGGGTTCCAGTGTGGACAGCAGCGTAGCAGACACCACAGTCGTTTCAAGGAAAGGCGTTCGTTTTCCTCAGCAGCGGGGCTGGCTTGCCCTACACACCACTACCGCTGGCCGAGAAGGCGCTACCCGCAAGTCGCGGGCGGGCGGTACAGAACAGCTCAGCTCGCGACCGCCGTGAGATATACACCGGGCACGCGTCGTAACGCAGTGCGAGGTTCCAAAAATTGCGCCGCGCACGAGGCGGGCGCCGGTGTGTTGCTTTAGGCGTTAGCAGTGCTGCCCTCACCACGCGTTCATCGAACAGCCAAGCAACCCCAAGCTAAGGACGGGTAGACGAGTGCTTACGGGCGGCCCCGCTAGGGGAAAGCGAACCGCGCCCTAGGTCCGGGCGAGGGGCGGCGCGCTGGCGGACCCGTTCCCCCCGCTGCCCGGCTCGGAGGCGTGCTCCGCTCGGGAATGCCCTGAAGAACGCGTTTCTGTCTCGTCTCCGCTCCGGTTTAAGCCTTTTTGTCGACTGTGGCGGTGCTACCCAGAGTGCTCTGCGCCAGCCGGATGGAGATTTGCATAGGGGGCTGGCCAGCCGCGCTGGGCGGCGGCGGCGATGGAGCGCGCCCCCTGCCGCCCGCCCGCGGCGCTGCCCGGCACGGCCGCCCCGCCAGCAGCCGGGTCCGTGCACACGCGTACGTATGGATATACGGGTATGTGTATGTACAGGGTGTTCACCCTCCGCAGGCAGCGGGGCTGCGCTGTGACAGCCCCGGTGACGCCGCCTCAGAAGCCCGGCTGTTTGTAACACTTGCAAGGGTTACTAACCTCAGCGCCTCACTAAAAACTGAAGGACAGCTGTCTCATACAGCACTATCATGCTCTATAGGGTCTTGCCAAGTGTTTGGTATACAAGCTACACAGTATATTCGGTATATGATGTATTTTTTTGTACCGTTATTAAAGGGAGTTAATCAGAGTGGGTTTTCTGATCTGCAACCTGTCGTGAAGCTTCTCTCAAAGTGCCTTTCCCCAGGTTTCAGTTATGTTGTGAAAGCATTGGGGTTAATTTCTGCAAGTGAATAATTAAACAGCTGTTAGCACACACCATCTTGTAATAATTGTAAGTGTAATAATTGCAATTAATTAGAAATGTTAGTTACAGCAAATACTGAAATTGTTATTCATGTGGCATGTGTACATTGCACATAAATATGTATGATTTTTAGCACTGAGCGGCAATTACAGTTGTTGGCTTTGTCAAGTTCTTGGCAGTGAACTTTGGCTTGTAAATGTCACAGGGAGCCACAACTTTGGGGCTTTTCTGTTTGTAAACCACTTAGCTTGTCTGTCAGAAGCTGTGCAAGGAAGAGTTGTGTGTATCTGTGCAACCCTGTTACCTGGGAGAGCGCAGCCCTGGAGCAGATGGATGCTGTGCTGATGGCGAGGGTGGGAAGGGGCCCTTCTCCCAGGAGAGCGTGTGCCGGCGCTCCTGCCTCTCGGCTGCATCGGCCAAGGCTGGGGGTGAAGGGCTGCACGCTAAAACACCGTCTGTCCTGTGCTTGCAGGTGGTTCTCCTGGGGATTGACATCCTTTCTGCACTAGTGTCCCGCTTGCAAGATCGCTTCAAGGCCCAGATTGGCACGGGTAAGGGGTCTGCATGTGAGTGGGGGGGATGCCACCATTGCTCTGGTGGGATCCACTTTGGCTGCTGTGCACAAAGCCTTTTGACTTTGTACACAAAGCCGCCTTTCTCCCCTGGAGAGCACTCGGGAGGCTCTGGGTGGTTTTAGGCTCTGCTGAAGGGCGGGTGGGCTCGTCCCTCCTTTGGGCAGGGGGGGAAGCAGAGGGGCTGTGCCACTGTGACCTTTTTCTTCTGAGGGATTTGGATGTTCCTGCTTTCTTTCTTCAGTGCTGCCAAGTTTACTTGATAGGCTGGGAGACTCTAAGGACTCGGTGAGGGAGCAGGATCAGACCTTGCTGCTAAAAATCATGGAACAAGCTGCTAACCCTCAGGTATGCTCGACAGCCCTTTGCAGTGTGTGAGTGACTGGCTGCTTAAAAAGGAGAACTGTTTTCTGTCAGACAGAAGACTTTCTCCTGTGGCCCTGTATGAAATGGCTTCATCTCCCTATGCCTTTTTGAGATATTTGCTTCATCTGAGAATGCCGTTGCATGTCAGGATACGCATGGAAGTGTGAGTGTCAGTGGATTTCCCAAGGATGGGTGGGTGGGTGTCAGTGTAGCTGTTCTGGGTCCTTGGAAGTTACTTGCTTTCTGTAAGTAGAAGTATTGTTTTAGCCAGTGGGGAGTTACTGTGAAGTCAGCACAGAACAAAGAATTAGTCAGATCTAAAAATGTCTTTCTACTTCTTGTCCTGTTCTGCTTGGATGGATGTAAAGCTTATATTTAAGCTCCAGAGATGTCACGGTGTATGTCTGCTGGAAGAAGGGATCTATCACTTCCCCCACCTCCTTTTTTCCTGTCTCACCTTCTCTTCTGTCTTCCACAGTACGTGTGGGATAGGATGCTAGGAGGATTCAAACACAAGAATTTCCGGACAAGAGAAGGGATTTGCCTCTGCCTTATCGCAACACTCAATGCGTAAGTCAGAACCTCCTGCAAACATAGTTATCTACACAAGCCTGCTTTGTGATTCACGCCTCTTTTGTTCTTTATTCCCAGATCTGGAGCTCAGAGTTTAACACTGAGTAAGATAGTGCCACATATATGTAACTTACTTGGAGATCCAAACAGCCAGGTAAGCTTTTGCTGTGAGTCACATCTAAAGGTTGTGCTGATTGCCTTGTTGGTAAGCGAGGCTCTGCATTCTGGCTGGTAAATTAACTGATTGTGCTGCTGGTGGTGAACTCTGAACAATGCTGTTTGTGAAGAGCCCTTGGCTGGTTTTGAAGAGGTATGATTTGAAGTATGTCTAAACCAGTGTATCAATTACTCCAAGAGTTCAACAGAACATGAATCTGCAGGTGAGGTGAACAGAGCAGGAAACCTTTGTGGGAAGGGAGCTCCTGTGCCTGACAGCCTGAATGCAGTGGGGGCTGCAGGGGTCCCTCTGGGCTCTGTGCAGCACCCTTCTGCCTTTAGAGAAGAACCAGTCTGGGTAGGGTGGGCAAATGGGATCAGTTGGACATCCTGGCCACATGCACTGCCAGAAGTCATACAGGGAGGTTCTGAATAAGGTGTGCAAGCTGTACAGGATCCTTAAATCAGCAATGCAAACCAAATTAAAATACATGTTGAAAGAGAAAATCTGTTACTTCTATGTGCTTTTTGTCCTGTCCTGGACAGGACCTAGTCTGAAATCAGATACGAGTATGTGAGGTTAGTGAGAAGAGGAGGGATGCAGAAGCAGCATTCAAACTAAGTCATATAACATGGGTATTAGCAGTTTTTGAATATCCCCATTGCCCTCCTAGCATGGGTGACGAATACACATGATCCAGGTCTGGAGCATTTAGCTGGAAGGAAGTATGGGGCGGCCAGCTGGGGAATGGGTTTACGCTGGCTCTGGCATTGACCATATTCCCATGGCTATCAGGGCCTCCCCTTGCTGAAGAGGACTGAGTGTGAAGCAGCCTTCCCTTGCTGGTTGTGCCAACACAGGAGGATAAACGTGTCACTCCAAGAAGTCTTGAAGAAAGTTTAATGTTTCAGGGTCCTTTGTAGTTCTGAGCCATGGCTGAGCAAGCTGTTACTCTTTGAGGGGACACTGGGTTTAGGACTTTGACTCGTTGCACAGACACACACCTTGGTCCTGCCATTGGTGAGCTGCTGAATGGATCAGAAAGTTGGTGAGGGGACTGAGGCATGTTTTTCCCCTGCACTGCCTCTTCCATGTGCCTGGCGGAGCTCGTTATCCCAGTCCCCAGCTGCGGTGGGAAATAAGGCTGATCTCTTGCCCCTGATTCTGGATCTGGTGTCTCATCCCCTGAAAGCCCGTGCCCGAACTGATCAGGCATATAATTGCTGTCAAAGTGGCTCCTGGTTGAACAGCGCCTGTCCTGGGGCAGGGGCTGGTCCTGGTGCTGGGCTCCCCCGGGGCTGCTTCTGGCTGCGAGTGCCTTCTCCTGTGCTCTGGGAGACCCGAGCTGCCTGACGCTCGGTCAATGCTGCCCTCTCTTGGTGAGACATGGAGAAACACAGATCCCGGTCAAGTGCAGTGTTTATTCTTTTTGTTGTGGACATGGAAGCCGTGTTGTTGCTGCCCTTCTCAGAATGAGTGGGGTTTTCTTTAGGCTTTTTTTTTTTTTTTTCCAACTAATACAGTTTAAGAGCTTGTGTAACCCAGTGAGCATCTGGTATGAAAACTGTATTTAAACTATGACTATTTTCTCAAAAATAAAATTGAGCATTAAAGCTTTGTTATTGCTGTGGCAGATTTAAGCAAGTATGATAGTAGGAGCTCCCTGCCTTGCCCAATATGGGGTTTACCCAGTCCTGCAGCCATACCTCTGATTAACTTGACACACACAGGTAATCCTTCCAGATCACACCACGAGGACCTCTGTGGTCTGCTGCACTGCGTGCTGTGGCTGGAGGGGGCACGGTGGTGGGCTGGGGCTGTGGCAGAGCTTTTTGGCGTGCTCTGGCTGCTATGCCCCTGCGGCTGGTGCCTGGGCCACAGAGCAGGGGGACTCACTGCAGGCAGAGATGCAGGTGCTGTGACCTCCCCTCCCTGGCTGTCGGAGGCAGAGAGCAAGGCTGGGTTAGGGTCTGCATACCCAGAAATTGACGACACCAAAGAGTCCCTTCTGAGCTGTGCCCAGAAGCCCTGCCTGGGCGTATGGGGCTGATGGGCAGAGAGAAGAGAGGCAAGGCTGCTGAGTGAGGGCTGGGATGAGTGAAGGTAGCGGTTCGGAAACTGGCAGTGACCTGCTGAACGGGAAGGCTGTGGAGCAGGAGAACAGGGCAAGATGAGCACGAGTCAAGTGTTAAGGTTTTTTTTTTGGCTAGGAAGCAGGGCATGTATGCCTGCCCTTTGATGCCCACCTATAGGCAACTCTAGCTTGTGCCCCCCAAAATATCCTGTGACTAGTCCTGATGTGTGTGGGTGCTTGGGTAGCTGCCAGGCTGTCTTCTGAGAAGTGCATGGCTCCGTAGGTGTTTCTCTAGGCAGAGCAGATAGTTTACCTTCTCTGCCTGCTGTGTCTGATGGGGGAAGGGGTCCAGTACAGAAAGGTGACACCTTAATCAGATTTGTGGCTCTTCTGTTGAGTGGAGGGAAGGATGTGCTCAGCAATTTCTTGCAAATTGGTTTGGAACACATGCAAAATTCATGGTGACTCAGGTGATTGGTTACTCCTCCCTCCCTCCATGTTTTTTTATGAACACAGAAACGTAAGTTTGTAAGATGGCATTAAAAATCAGTTTGTCTTATAACGTACTAGCAATATAAGGTCTATTTGCGTGTGTCTCCTTGCTTTTTCGATCCAGTAAATGTATCTGTTGCACGCAACAGGTGGAGTTTGGCAAAGGCAGCCGAGCTCCCTGTGTGTGTCCCTATGTACGAAACCTTTCATCTTATGTCTTCGCTGCCTTTTCAATTAAATTAGACCTGCTGATACTGCTAGTATCTGAAATGCAGGGATGGAAGCTCCTTCATGAACTCTGTGATAATGTGTATAGTGGCAACTGTTGTTGCTGAGAAATATGCAAATTTCGTTCTCCAAGGTAGGGCAAGGATTTATTTGTTTAAATTGTAAAGATGATTGATTTCTCTCATATCTCACATTCAGGTTCGAGATGCAGCAATAAACAGTCTTGTGGAAATTTACAGACATGTTGGCGAACGTGTAAGGGCTGATCTCAGTAAAAAAGGATTACCCCAATCTCGGTAAGTTGAGAATGTCCTTATGCCTTCACTATTTTTGGGCTGCTTTTTATTCCCTTCCTTCCTTTAAGAACGCTTCAGGAGCTGCATGATCGAACCTTTTCCTGGGATCAGGGTTTGTTTTTTTCTCATCCTACAAACACTCAGGTTTCACTTAATGTGAATCCTGTGCCTTTGCCCAAGTATGCCGCAGCATCTTTGGAAAACCAATAACGTTATTACAGATGTGTAGTTAACTGATTTAAGATTTAATGTGGTGTTTTTCCTGTGTGTTCTGCATGTGTAGAGAGGACACTTCAGAGTGGCCTGTGTTTATGCAACTTAAAAGGCTGTCATAAAAAAAAACCCAAAAAACAAACAAACAAAAAAACCCAAACAAAAGCAAAACCTACTGTCAATATCATCAGTTCCAAGGCTTTATTTAAAAAAAAAAAAAATAAAAAAAAAAAAACCAAACAAAAACAACCAAACGAACAAAAAAACCAAAAAACCCCAAAACCCCACCAAAGCCCTGCCCCTCTGCTTCTGCCACTTCAGGTGTGGTAAGAAAGCTGCTCTGCATCTTGCTGCAACCTCCAGTGCGCAGGGTAGAGCAGGGTTAGACCTGAGGATGGAGCAGATGGCGGTGTGTCGCTGCACAGAGGGAAGAGGTTGTTTCAGAGGTGGGGTGCAAGCAGGGGAAGATGCTGTTGCCTCTTGTTCTCCAGTGAAAATATCTGCTGCCGCAATGTAGCTTAAAGTAATGAACTCCCTGGGAAGGAATAGTGAGATGTGATAAGGATCTTCTGCTCCACCAGGCCTGTGACATGAATGGGAAGGAAGTGTCAGGGTCAAAGACAAATGTTGTGTGCAGTTGTGTTTTAGGGGTGGTTTTTGTGGTATTTCTGCAAATAGTTAAGATAGGCAAAGTGGTAATGAACTGGTAATGCATCTACAATTAGACATGTCACATCTTCAGTAATGTAGTATTTCCAATTATATCTCTTACACCTCTGTAGTATCAGCTGTTTCTCAGTTTTTCTTATCAGCTGTTGCATGTTGTGATATTCTTTTAATTTTAAAATAACTTCCCTCCACACTCTCATTTTTGACAGTGCTCCCAATGACCTAAGTGAAACAAAATGTGTCCTATGACATCTTAAATTAGAAGATTCCTAAAAACTAAATTCAACTGTTCATTGTGTATTTCTTTAACTTTCAAACAGGTTGAATGTAATTTTTACAAAATTCGATGAGGTCCAAAAATCTGGAAACATGATCCAGAGTTCAGGTGGTGAGTAGAAGTACTTGTATTCTCTTTTTGGTGTTTTTAGCAATTTTCAATTGATGAGGCATTCAAATGGACACAGAGCAAGCATTCTGTTCGGGAAGACAAGTATGGGTGATTGTTCAGAAAGATACACATAGCTTTTGCAGCAAATAAAATTGATGTTTAGTTAACCTGCTCTGTCTTTCTAGTAGCATCAGAAGGAGAGTGAAGCATAAGTTTCAAGAACAGGTGGTGTTAGAACTGTCCTTCTTTTCCTCTTGAGTTTCATTAGGGAAATACATCTTTTCTCAAGTCCATGTGCATCTTTGTTTAAATTGTTCATAAGGTAAATTAAATAGTAATTTAAGAGAAGAAGCATTTTCTGTTTAATGCTCTAAATAGCACAGAAAGTGTACATGTTACTGTAGTAGTGTTCCATTTAAAGCTCATTGTTTAGGGATTGTATTTTGCAGTTCCTAAGTTTGCATACCTTGTATGTTTATGACTGATAGTTAAAGACCCTTATCAGGGCCTTAATTCTGTCTTTCTTGTCTGAGATTAGTATTTTGCTTACTTTAGAAAAAAGTATTTATTACTGCTTTTCTTATCTATAAGCTTATGAGCTAGAAAGTAATTTTAATAAGCATCACTCATTTTTTAGGAATAGATTTTTGAGAGGATTCTTGGGGAGGGAATTCGTCTTTCTGCCAACAGCTGAGTAGAGCAGAGATGAAGAACATGGGTTCAGTGCTGCAGGTTCCTATCGAGCTCACACCCTCTGCAAGGCCAAGAGCAGGAGAGGTGATGTCCCCAGTCTTTCCCATCATGCTCTCAGAAGCCAAGATAGGAATTGGAAAAAATTAGAAAAAAATATCTTTTTCACTTCTAGGCACCATTCTTCTTGCCATATCCATTTTAAAATATGGTAAACTTCATCCCTGCAGGAAATAATAAAATTGACTTATTTGAAAATTCTGAAGTTATATTTTGGATTATTCAGAAATGCGATGTGATATTCTCTTGTACATTTGGGAATGATGAAGACCTGGTTGCGGGTTCCTCTGTGATGGAATGGATTAAAGTTATGCTTTTGCATAATGTGGGAAAATATTGGCTGTATAGGTAGATGAGGCTTACAGTGGAAAAAAAGTGCAGTTGAGAAACAAATGTCCTTGTACTTTTTTAAAAGGGGAGGGGGGAAGTAAATATTAATTAGCAAACACCTTAAGGTTTGCAGCCTCCAGCTGTTTGTTCTGAAATCCTAACTCAAATTGAAACAAGCTTACTGCTGATTCAACTTCTCTGCTTTCCACTTAGCTAGGCTAAGGTAGAATTTTTGTTTTGATAGTTGTGGAATAGAATGGGCTTTCAAAAAAGAAAGTTAATTGGATGCATCATTGTTCTATGTACATTGCTGTTGTGTGGAGTTCGAGGAGGCACACTTGTGCCCTGTGGTGAGATGTATTGCTACGTGGTCTTTTTAAAAAAACGCTATGGTGGGATGATGACTGTGGGTGGAATTTCTGTTGGGTTTATTCTCTAGGGGGAGGGAGAAAGATTTTGGAGCTTAATGTGCCCCTAGCCAAATTTAAGCTAAGTTTACAGAGGGTTTTTCTAGTCCAAACGAAGGTGATCTTAATAGAAAATCAGGTACGTCACAACTGATTAGAAGAGTATTTAGTATGAAATAGGTGAGATACATGTAAGAATAAACTTCAGTGAAGAGCAAGAAACTAGAGTTAATTTATTTGCAATGCACGTTTTAGGTGTGCAATCATTTTAGCATCTACACACAGAACAGTACCAGAGACATCACTTGCTAATCCTTGGCTTTTGAGAGGTGGTTCTGGTCTCTAGACTGAACACCCTAGCGCATGCTGTGATGTGATTCGAGGCTGCTGGCACCATGGAAAATGTCAAAAGTAGTAAGATGGGACAGTGGGGATGACCTCTTCTGGGCAGACAATTCTTAGTGCCATCTCTTTCCAAGAAAGCAAACTGTCTGTTTTAAAATTGCCAAGGAAGGATTCCATAGGAACACTTCCTCCTCCCCCGCCCCAAGTGCAAGTAAAGCATCTATGTGTATTAGATCTGCTAGTTCTAGGCTTCATTGAGAATTATTTTTTCTTTTAATGCCCCTTCCTCTGTCACTGTTTTGATGAATTAGAAGATTTAACTTTCTTGCCCATACAGTGCCCGAGACCTTACACACCCTATCTCATGTCCTTGACTCCATCAACAGGGTTTTTGTGCTTCCAGACACAAGTACTCCTGTCTTCCTCACTCTGCTTAACCTGATCTGCTGATGTCTTACTGTCCTTGCTCGTGTTATGGCTGGATGCAATCCCTAGAATGTGTGCGTGTGTTAGCATTTCTCCTCCGTTGGATCTCCTGTGTGAGCATTGAGACCAAAAATAGCTTGGCGGAAAGGGAGTTGGGGAGAGTGGAGGAGTGTTAAGGGGTCAAAGAGAGCAAGGTGTGGAAAGGGTAGGATCTCCCATTGCTCTGCCAGAACCTTTTCATCTTCCCTAACAATAAAAAAAGTCTGTAGTTGCATGAGTTAATTTTAAAGTAATTCTCGTTTGTGAAGCTAATAATGAGAACATGAGTTATATTAATATATCTTTTTTGTGTGTGTTTGAGGGGAGGGTTCAGTTTCCCATAGTGCTATAGGCTGGTTTACTGCTTCTTCCTCGCCCTCCAAGCACAGCACAAATACAGCGTACATGCTCACCATATCTAATGTGTCAACAGCTCTGTGCAACTTTCAGTTTATCTTTTTGAGGGTGTGTAAGCCAGTGGGGGAGGCTTATCTTCACCCATGGTTACAAGTTTATTATGGCCTAAAGACAAGCTAAGTTTGTTGGGCTTCTTGTGTCCCTGACGCCTCCTGCAGCTTTTGAACAAAGGTGACACTTTCAGCAGTTGTCAGAGTCACCAGGGAAGACGATGATAAATATTGCACATCCAAAAGATTTGCCTTTCTCAGGAAATAGCTGTCTCAGTGTTGTTAATGCTTTGAGTCTGGCAGAGTATGGTGTTGATTGTGAGGGTGTCTACCTGTTATCATTAATACCACACCTTTTAGACCGTAACTCCACCAGGCGAACACACAACTAATGCTTTAACCTTCATGCTAGATGGCCTGGATCAGATGACTTCAGGCAATATGGTGCAGTTGTGCCTTGTCTTAAAAGCTCGTCTTAGTCCCTTTCTGTAGCTTGCATGTACTATTTCTAGCTCTGCGCAGGCTGCGTGAGTGTCCCAGAGGTTTTGGGAGGCAGACGGGCAAATGTTTGTGCAGACTGCAGTCTATAAGCCCTTGTTAGTGTAAAATGGCACTGTGGAAGGAGCAGCGTCAGCTCCCTCGCGCTGGGTTTTCTGCCCTGAGCTGCTTCCCGTGCTGTGTGCGTACCGGCTGCAGAACAGACCCGGCTGAAAAGTAGCACGCTTTGCCCCATGGGGAAGGGCTTTCTGTTTAGGGTTAACACGTGCCTCTGAAAGGGAAAGGTTAACTGGAGCTATATCACGACTTCCCAGCTCGCTAGCAAAGATGAAGTCTAACTATTTTAATGTGGTCTTATGGGTGAATATGGTGAATCTATACTTTTCTGGTGGGTAGCTCAGTTGGGTAACCAAAAGCAAGCTGTTGGCTACAGTGTCACCCATAACAGAGCCCTGGACCAGGAGCACTGGAGCTGTGCTCATTACAATGAGACTTGAAAGTGGTTGTCAAACCTGACTTATTGCAGGACATAGTGGTGCTGGGCAGGTGGGAAAGCAACTGCTGCTTCTGAAATGGTGAAGTATGGCAAAAGAGCTGGTCAAAGAGCAGCGATGACTAAAAGTGGTCTCTCACCTCTGAGACTACTGTTTGGGATAAGTTTCTTCTAGCAGGTCACTGAAGATGATGCAGCAGCATTTTTTGTATATCAGGAGTAATTTGGAGATTAGCGAGTATTCTGTAAACTGTTGAAGATTCTTTAACTAATGCTTCCCAAGACATAAATAAAGAAAAAACTCTTCAGTCTACTAGGAAAGGTGGTTAAAATAATAGGGCATTTTCTGATCCCACAAATAAATCTAATGAATCAACTCTAATCAGAATGTGAATTTTAAGTCTATGAAAATGATTCATCTTTTTATATTTACTTACCTTTCTATGCCATGGTCCATTAGTGCTGCTTTGAGTTTATCTTGAATTGCTTGATTATTTTTTTTGGCTAGGCTATGTTTTTATTGTTTAGTAATACAAGAATCGAATGCATAGTGGGGTGGGGCAGGTTTGCATAGTAATCTGAGGTGTTTCATTAAGTCAGAGGGAGGTTTTGGCATGCTGGAGTATGCTGCTTGTTGCTAGGCTACCAGCAGCCCTTATAGCTAGAATATGAAGTTAAAATCCACGTTGGGTTTCTCGATGATTTTCAGTGCATTTCTGTTTTGTTATTTGGCATGTAATTAGTCAGCCTCTTGAAGCAAAAATTACAGTTTTTCCTCCTTCGGGCTTTCAGCGAGCTAATTTTTTTTTTGTGTAACTGCTTTTGCTAATTATGCAGATGCCTTATTCCCCTGGGACAAATACATTTTCAGCATGAAAGAGCCAATAATTGCCAGCTAGTCAGCTGCTGTCTTCATGTGGCATTGTGTGACAATCTTCCGTTGGATGTGATACAGAGAGAGGCTATCGGACTTTTTACGGAGACTCCAAGAAATTAATGCTGTGCGTGTTTCCTTGGTATTATGTCTGGAAGGATCTGAACGTAAAGCGTACAGTTTTTGCATGGATTTGAATTGACTTTGGATCAGACCTGACTGTGTAAAACTTGATTATAAAGTTTCAGGACAGATTAAGAGTGAAATAAGTGATCTGCTGAGAGATACAGTCTGATAGGAAATGATGACCCAAACCAAAGCTATTAGTGACCAAAACGTTTCAGTATGGTGTCCTGGTTTCAGCTGAGTTAGAGTTACTTTTCTTCCTAGTAGCTGGCATAGTGCTGTGTTTTGGATTTAGCATGAGAAGAATGCTGATAACACACTGATGTTTTAGTTGTTGCTAAGTAATGCTTAGACTAGTCAAGGACTTTCTTTTTCAGCTTCCCATGCTCTGCCAGGTGCACAAGAAGTTGGGAGGGGGCACAGCCCAAGATAGTTGATCCAATTTGACCAAAGGGCTATTCCATACCATATGACGTCATGCTCAGTATATAAACCGAGGGGAGTTAGCTGGGGGGCAGCGATCGCTGCTCGGGGACTGGCTGGGTGTCGGTCGGCGGGTGGTGAGCGGTTGCATCACTTGTTTTCTTTTCCCTGGGTTTTGTTTGTCTCTCTCGTTCTCCTTTTCATTACAATTATTATTATTATTATCATTATTATTATTATTACTATTATTATTATTTTATTTCAATTATTAAACTGTTCTTATCTCAACCCGTGGGTTTTCTTACTCTTGCCCTTCCGATTCTCTCCCCCATCCCACCGGGGAGGGGGAGGGTGAGCGAGCGGCTGCGTGGTGCTTAGTTGCCGAGTGGGGCTAAACCACGACATATGGTTTTTATGCTCTTGATCATTGTGATACCATAATATGACATTCTTTGATGTAAACCCTCCTTTTTTTACACAAGTCACACAATTTTTGGGAGAGGCTTCTATACTGGTGCATGCAGGGATGCTGCGGTGGTGTGCCAGTATGGTACCTGTGGGTAGGGAGGGGATTGAACTTTCTTGTCTATGCAGAGTTTTGACTTTGCTTGGGAGAGCAAGGTTTAGGGATAGTGGAGGTGGCAGTGGTCTTGGGCTGCAGGGAAATCAAAGCAGGAGATCTTAAAGCCAGAAGTCTGGAGCTGAGATCTCTTCCCTCACAGACACTTGCACAGAGTAAGGTGAGGGGAGGATGTGATTTCAGCAGTTGCCTGTGTGCGTTAGTGTTCTAAGAGTAAGCAGGTTAATTAAAACAATGCTAAAATAACAGATGTGATAATTCCAGTCACTGAAAGCCTATGAGGAAGGAGCAATGTTACTCTTGAGTAGAACTACTATATTTGAGGTACTGCTTAAGGTAGATATGCTATTTGTTGAATGAATTGTTTATGATGAAGTTGAAAACTTGGAGGCAATTAGATGGAAACTAGAACTATTCTAGGTTCCTATATTTTGATGGTAATAAAGCAGAGTCACTGAAATGCTATTTTGATATTTATTATAAGGAGGAAAAATCGCCCACATTGCCAAGTGTTGCCATGTGTCTGTGGGTGGGATATTGTTTGTTTGTAAACACACATCCAAGCACCAGAATTACAGACTGGAAGGAGGGGCAACTGTCTGATAACACAGAGAGGTTTTGAACCAACAAACGCCGCACTGTGCCTTTCTGCGTTCGTACCCCCTTGTGCAATTTAATTTCCTTTATGGCTTGTTCTCTATGAATACTGTTTTCAAGTTGAAATAGAAATTCATTTCATTGACTCAGCATTCCTGTGGTATAAAAAAAGCAAGGACCTGCGTGGGGGCTGAGAGAGGGGGAATGTCTGAGTGATATTTGAATGAGTGCTATTAGCTGATAGCACGTCCCTCTGGAAGGTATAAACGGACAAGACGAGCTCTGCTCCCTTTCTGTTACACAACTTTGTGAACAAGCATATTACTGCCTCCTGGATTTTAAACTCTCAAATTCAGAAGGGAGGGATGTAAGCAAGCAGGCACAGGAGGACAGACGGCGCTCAGCGGAATGCCGAGCAGGCTTTTATTTTGGAGGAGAGGTGGCAATCGTCTGTGAGGCCGCACCGAAAACTCGCTTAGGAGGGTGGAGAGCTTTCTGGTGGCTAAGTTGCTGAGAGAGATGTACCCTGGGGCTGCTCCAGAGCACAGTGCTCTTCCCAAGCATCTCAGGAGCACTGCAGATAATGACTACAGGGAGAGGTAGGTGCTAATGAATGTGCCACAGGGATGGACAGGTTTGTTTGTTAGCGTCTGAATATTTGCCCATTAAATTTCTCTTTAACGGTGTGACGAGACTGAAGCAATCTTGCAGTAAAAGTGGAACTTAAAAAAAAAAAAAAAAAAAAGCCTGTAAACATCTGTAGCCTGGTGGCATCAGGCTCAGTTTAAGCTTCTATAAAATATGATAAATGATCTGTTTGACGGGGTGAAGGAAGAGCGTGTGTCTATATAAAGGAACAGAACAGGTTGCAAGAGGTGAAGGACAGGTATTTTCAGATACCCTTCCTGGTCTGTGATGTTTTTGAGTGATCACTGAGGCTTTCACTTCCTAACTGTTTCCTTTTGCAGCATCAGTTGGGAAGATTATTTAAATTGGTTATAAGTACTTTTGAATTAACATTGAATCGTAGTTCCAAGAATGTGCCAAATGGAGCCATCACTGGCTTTTCTGCATTTTTGTTTTAACTGCGTTTCTGTAACAGAAAAGATATCTGTGGAAGTCGGAGAGGCTGGAGGGGACTAGGGGAAATGGAAAGGCAGAGGAGCTCTGTATCTATTCACCTGTGAAGAATTAATTTACAGGATGGAAGCATGTATTGCATTTGTTTTTGGTACATCAGAAGCCTGTGCCTTTTGTCTTAGCTCTCAGGGGAAATGATTTCTGTTAGCCATCTTTGCAAAAGCTGCATCTTTTTTCTTTCTTCTTCCCCCTCTTCTATCTGTTCAGTGTACCTGTTGTCCTGTTGAAATCCTTATTACCCTGTGGGTGTAGTTGACTAAATTTAGGAATTCTGATGTTGTTGGTATCCGAGTTGTAGAGACCTTGGTTTTGTATTGATATTTACTGTCTCAAGGTGTGAGCTAATTGGCAGCTCTTTTTGTAATGGATTAGAAGGTGGAAATCACCTGGGCAAATTGAATGCTGTGGAATTGATACTACATGTGACAGTACATACCATTTTTATGGGCATTCACTTTAGGAGCTTGGATCCTTTTGGAATATTATGGTTTCACAATGCTCTTCCAAGGCCAATAATTACATGTATTTTCAGAGGAGGCAGGGGATGCATGTGTGTGTTGTTACTTGTGAACAGTCAGTAAATGCATCCCAGCTCCAGGAACAAAACACCAAAACCTGTATAGGCTGGTTCTCCTACTCATCATGAACTGTGTCACCTGTCACTGGACAGTGTCACCATCTACAGGCGAGACACCTTTTCACCCTGGCTCCTCCTGACCAGGTCAAAAGAGGACTTGAGAATAATCTATTATCCAAAGTTGGAATTGTGTTGAATAATTAATGTACTTAACTGCTTACTAAAGAAAACAAGTACATATTTGTTGTTGTTAATGAAGCATGATGACTTCATCATGCTGGGAACTTCTCAGCTTGGAAAGATCAGCTGGTGGAATGAAGAGCCTGGGGCCATAGTCCAGCTGGTCTTATCTCTTGGGAAATGTCTGACCTTCAGGTCACTGTTGGTTGTCTAAACTGTGGTAGTAGCAAATGTCAGAAGGAAAAGTAAGTGTGTAAGTTGTTAGTGCTATTGTCTTCTGGATTGAATCTAAAGTACCTGGACCCTAGGACTCCCTTGCAAAGAAGCAGTAGACCAGAGTTAATTTGGTTGTGTGTGTATCATCACTTCCCTAACCCATGATGGCTTTATGTGAACACAGAAATGGTCTTTTGGCAAAGCTTTGGTGTAACCAAGCAGAACTACTCTACCACTGCATTTCATGGTATTTCCAACTGACATGCATAAAATGTGGGCTAAAGGAGTGGGTAGCTAAATGATGAGATGATGCTGTTTAGTGTGGACCTCATGAGCAAAAGATTAACATGCACAGTTCCATTAACACTGATGGAGGCTAAATGCGTGAATATGCTGCACATCTGGAGATGAGCTGCTTTATGCAGGGCCTCTTTTCTTCTTCCCATCTGGTGAGAGTACCATGTGGATCTGAGGGATCTCAACGGTTGTCTTAGAAAACACATGCAGCTTGGAACACGTTGCAAGGATGAATCTACAGTCCAGTGTCCATAAGAAGAATTAGAATGAATTAGAAAAGATCCTACACCCTTCCCATGGGAACTGCAGTAACATCTAGTAAAGCTGCGGAGGCAATCATGTTTCAGTGATGCTTAGTAGTGTTGCTGTTTTCTCTGCTGTGGTCTTTTCCTCCAATTTCTTTCATGTCTTTCAGTGTCAGGTTGGTTTCATCTGTAAAACAAAGCCTCAAATCTGCTGTGATCATTGTCTTTAAAATCTCCGGACCAATTTCCTGGTATCTTCTGTGCTGCTTTGCCCAGCTGGCTCGCCTTTGTAGATCTTTTGTCAGAAAGAGTTTAGGGGTCAAGGCTGGAGCAGTACTAACTCCAGTGACATTTTCACAAGAAAGGAGTAACTCTAAATCTCATGGGTTTTGATCTGTTAGCTTTGTCATTTATACAGCATCTTCCAGGGGCAAATTTGTCAATAGGATGGTTCATACACATGTGTGCGCACACGCACTTATTGATCATTGTGAACGTAGCAGTGAATTTTTAAGTCAGCCTTTCAATTCTCAACAATTCTGAGAGATGGGAGTACAAATTACTCATATATCCTAAAGGAAGGCTGGCATGCTAAGAGCAACCTGGTGTGAGTAAAAAGTATCCCATAGTTGTATATTCTGCAGATTTGTGACACTTATTTGGGTTGTGTTTGTTTATGTATTTCACCCACTCTGGCTTCAACACCTGTTAGGGAAGCACAGTAAAGTACTTCAGTGAGCACAAGCGAAGGTATCGCACACTTTCTGCTGCTATGGAAAGAATTACAAAAGTGTTCTTGACATAGGAAGCTGTGTCTGAGGCTCACAAATAGTTCAGTCTCGACAAAAAGCAGTGGAGGGGTGGGGATCTTCCTCCCCTCATTTTTGTATGTTGGCTGGGTGCTGGGTTCTTGAGAATAGTCTCCTGATACTTCTTATAAGCGAATGCTCTGGGCTGTTTTTATATAGAATCACTGTCCCAGTTAGAATTAAATTGCTATCCTTAATCAGCAGCCTCAGCAATGGCCAAGGGCTGCTTGGGGGAGAGATGAAATTTCTTGCACCTCTTGTGGAACACTTACGAATTCCTATGCTGCTGCTCTCATTTGATGAGATTTGTTTTCAGGTTGAGCATGTAACAAGTGAACTGAGTTTAGCTGCTGTAATTAGCAGCCTCTGAGGATGGCAGTCATCCTAAGGTAATCAGTGAACTACAGGATAGGCTTTTAGGGGCAATAAGAGTACATGAGACATGCGTGTTTCTCCTGCTGGTGACAAAGAGCATCCCTGTCCTTGCAGAGCAGTGTATGTATAGTGTAACCACAGTAGCTGCAGCTTCCATAACCATGGCATTTTATTCAAGTGTCTAGACTGAAGAGCACCTGCTTGATTTCTAAAGATCCCAAAAGCAAATGCTTGCAGGTGTGAAGGTCTTCTCATATCTAGTGACTTTTCATATTCAAATCGTTGACCTTAGGCTGGATGAGATTAGACTACCAAATCCATTTCTGAGAAAGACATACTAATACAGATGGTCTGTCCAGTTTTAACATACAGTAGTAGAACAATAACTGCAGTTACAGCCATGTGAGTTGGGGGCATGAAGAGGACCCTTCTTCTAAACGCAGGAGTGGACAAGTGCTGATTTGTTACTCTAGTGGGAAGTACAGTTAATGCATTGTCCGTACTTGGCCCTGGTCTGGCATTATGTTGCCCTCCTCCTTCGTTATGTTTGGCTGAAGTATTTTGCTTGGAGCCTAGATATAGTGATGTGAAATAGAACAAAACTAAGCTATAGTAAGTAAAAGCATCCTATTTTTGTAGTATTAAGACAGCAAATACTGTATAAACACTGGGTTTCTTCTGCCTGCTGAAGGAATTAATTCTGCCCTGCTGCTCTGTCAAAGGAATCCTTTTGTTGCATTGTGCAAAGCAGTTTCAGTCTCTTTCTTGTTTATTCCCCTGAAGCCCAAAACTGCAGACAACCCTGAATAATCCTGACTTGGTTTACACCCTACAAGTAGCCTGCAGGGAGCTCACTGCAGCCAAATCTTCATGAGGAAAACTGCTAATGGCTGCTTCTTTGCAGTTGGCCTTCAGAGTCAAGCCAGATGAATTTTAGCACAAACAATGCACTATAGAGGAAGAGAATAAATACTTTCATTCACTGTACAGTCACCTGAACTGCTTTTCTCAAGAATGGCAAAACCTATAGCAACTACATTTCCTGACCTGCTTCTTTTCCTGTGGCAGACCTGGCCTGCATTTCTTCAGAGCTTGTCAGGGCACCACAAAAGTCCTTTAGATGCTTGACATGGAAGCTGCTGGTATTAGATGCAGATGCTAATGTCCAATGCATTTGAAACATATCTGGACCTCATTGGACACCAGGACGGATAGTGGTTTGATAGAGAATTTTGGATGCTTATATGCAGAGGTAGGAAAGATAAATTCACACTTTTTTTAGTCTAAATCTGCTCCCTTTGATGTTAATGGACTCTTTCAAATTATTTCAATGGGAAATTAACAGGGCCCTTTGTAAACTGCTGGATGACTATGTTGTAATAGCCTTGTATGGGTGTTCAGGCATGATTGCTCCTAGTCTTTCAGAGGGAAGGGGGAAATAGAAGTTTTATAGAATCATAGAATGCTTTGGGTTGGAAGGGACCTTTAGAGGTCATCTAGTCCAACCCCCCTGCAGTGAGCAGGGACATCATCAACTAGATCAGGTTGCTCAGAGCCCCGTCCAACCTGACCTTGAATGTTTCCAGGGATGGGGCCTCCACTACCTCTCTGGGCAACCTGTGCCAGTGCTTCACCACCCTCATTGGAAAAAAATTTTTTCCTTATATCTAGCCTAAATCTACCCTCCTTTAGTTTAAAACCATTACCCCTTGTCCTGTCACCACAGGCCTTGCTAAAAAGCCTGTCCCCATCTTTCCTATAGGCCCCCTTTAACTACTGAAAGGCTGCAATAAGGTCTCCCCACAGCCTTCTCTTCTCCAAGAAGAGAAGTATGAAACAGTGTTGGCACTGCTTCTCCCAGTGTTTTCTTTATGCAATTGGCATTGGCTTTTATAGCATTGGTGCTGCCTCCACCCCCATGTAATGAGACTGTTCCCTTTGGGTGTGCTGTGGGTAGAGGAAAGATGCGTACATCTTTAAGAAATGATGCATGTCTTCCACGTACATCTCTCCTGAGTAATGGGACTCCTATCTAGTGGAGCTCTGGCTTGTAATGAGACCTGACATTTCTAATTAGGTCTGCTTTATGAAGAATGGGTCTAACTTTGTTCTTGATCATTTGTATTTCTCCCCTAACCCCCCCAGCTGTGGCTTGTGAGCGGTGGGAGCAGGGGCAGTCCTAGAGACAGGGCTGGGCATGCTTCTCTCCTGCTGCAGCTCTGCCAGTGCACTTCAACTCCGATTTACGCTCCTGCTGTTTGACCTCTGTGCTGGGCAGGAGCTGAATCTGCAGAGACTTCTAATCACACAGAGCTGCTGTGATGTGGAGAGACAATCACGCTCCTTTTCACTGGAGACTTAAATAAGATCTGATCCCAAGCTTCTACAGGCAAAAATGTTTATGCACCAGCTCACTGAAATTTATTCTGTGTCCCCTCCCCCTTAAGAAGCTTCATACTTGTCTCTAGTGCTTTCTTCAGATGTCTCTTTCTTTTCCTTTTTTTTGGTGATGTGCTGGATCTTGTCTCGCTACAGTGAGCTTTCTCCAAGGATCAGAGTCTGGGCTGGGTCTTGCATATGCACATTGTGCTCCTTGCTTGTTGCTCCCTGAAGCCTGTTTATTATCATGGGCTCTAAAGCAGTCTTGTCCCTATTTTTATCCAAACTGTTTCTTGTTTATAGAAGTGTGGTATAAGCAGCTCTGTGTGCTCTGTTGGCTGAGAGTGTGGGAGATGCAGTAGGATACTGGGGCACTGGGGAGTTTTGTGACAGAGGTGGACTGTGTAAGGTCCTGTGGAGTAGTTTAAGATAAATGTGAAGCCTTTATTTTATCTAGCTAGTTAGCATTAAAAATAGGATTAAAAACTTAGTATTTTGTTTGAAACTCTTGGAGGAGAAAGGTGATTGCTTGACAACCATGGGGAACAATGACTTTTGTATAAACCAGGCAGGGCACTCCATCAGCTACAGCGGGACATTCCCTTCTGGACCTCCAGTGTGTGCGCAAGGAAATGGCCTGATCCCTTCCACCAGCTTCCTCATGGGAAGGCTGGATCACAGAGCAGTCTAAACCAGCACGTTTTATATGCCCTAGAAAATGCTGTATGCTACCAGTTTGAGGTGAGAATATACATGAGCAATGTTTGATAGTGCTCTTCACCCTTAGCCAGTAATGACCCTACCAGCCATTTTTGAAAGCAGGTGGTCCCTGCTCCCTTACGGCGTGGAAGTGATTTCTGTAAAACAGCACACAGTACAAATGCCAATAAAAGACTGTGATGAGTGGCTCATCTTTTAATTTTTGAGTGAAAATCTTGACTTTTCTGTGCCTAGAATGCATAGACCACTAATTCCAGAAAACCTCCGAATTGGAAATAAGACCTTTTCCAACAAGAGATTTTCAGTTGGTTTTATGTAAGTTCCAGTAGTTCATGTACTAAAGGGATGCAGGGGACAGCCCTATGCTCATTTTTTCCATGAGCTGGTAGTTTTTTTCACTTTGAGGATGGTGAGTTGAAACACTGGAACAGGTTGTCCAGAGGATCTCCATCCATGGAGACTTTTAAAGCTTGGCTGGATGAAGTCCTGAGCAACCTGATACAACTTTGTCAGCCCTGCTTTAGGAAGGAGTTTGGATGACTTGACCTCCAGAGGTCCCTTCCAATCTAAATTATTCTATGATTTTATTTCTCCTTCAATAAGAGGCAGTAGTTATCTAAGATCTCCAAATTAATCATTTTTTTTATTCAGTGCTTTTATAGCTTGTGTGTTAGTAAGCTAAAGACAAAGATTGCCAGTGTCATTTGGGATGGTGTATTTGCCTGTTACTGAACACTTCAGTTTATCAAGAGTGGTAACAGTGCTAAAGGCAGAAGTAAATGTGGCCTCATCTAACAACACAACCTAATGTCAGCACGAAATGCCTCCGAGCCACAACAGAGGCACCTCTATAAATGGCAGCGTGTATCATTTAATGTACATCTCCTGCTGATTTGGTGTTATACTAGAATTGATGAGAATGCTTTATTCTAGTTTTATTGGTCTGTCATCAGTGTGACTGTCAAGTTGCACATGGGCATATTTAGTGAAGAATTAAGATGCAGATTACTCTTTGATTTTAATATTAAGAACTTAAAGCTTGATATTTAAATGTGGATATTCTAATTGTTTATCTGAGGAGCAGCTTGCTACAAATTAGTAGGTGAGACTATATTTTGTTCCATTTAATCTTCTTGCCTTCTTCAAAATACTCTTTTTAGAAGTCTTCTAAACCTTTACTTGTTATGATAAGCTTTATTTTGCTGGCTGAGTTCTGTGTTCCAGTTCCCCATGTAGAAAAACTAAATGTTTCTTTTAACTCATGTTTGAATGCATTTTTTTATCTCTGTGACAAAGTAAAGTTTTTGACCCTCTTCCCTCATGTTTGCAAAAGGAAGCTAAGTAAGCCTGGTTTAAATGTAATCTAGGTGACTAAGAACCACCACCCTGCCCCCCAACAAACTCAACCATGTTCCAGGCAGTAATTATCGGTGGTTCTTTGTGTGGGATGGGGGTTTCCAGATGCTAGCAGGAATTAGTAGGATCCTGGTTCTAATGTTTAAAAACTAAACACAAAACTACTATAAAACAAAGAGGGAATGGAAGTTCTCTAGCCCATCTCCTCTGTTCTGCTTTTCAATGAAGCCTTCATCAGTTCAGGCTCCAGGTTGTAAAGTGGAGAGAGTGCAATAGTAGGGACCCATGAAGCTTTGCATGGGAAAGAAGGCAAGGCAAACAGGTCAAAATGAGGCTAATTGGAGCATTGACTTCTTATGAATGCCAGTATGTAAACATGGCATTGAAATTCACGTTTCCCAGTTAAAACACATGATCTTACTTGCTTTCAATTGCTGGAGTGAAGCTGAAAGTGAATCTAAATATAGATACGTGCTGTGCTTCACCTGTGCCAGTTCCTCTGTTTGCTAATTCTTCTTTAAGTGAAGGCAAGCACAGATGGTTGCTAAAGAGAACCAGATGATTTGCCAGTATGGTGGTGTGCTTGCAGGAGTGAGACTTGGACAGGCTTGAGGCTGCTTTGTTGTTATTGCTTTTAGTTCAAAACTTTCATTTAGAAAGTTGAAATTCCTCAGTTTTGTCCCCTTTTTTAGTTTGTGGTGGGATTCATTTATGGGTTTCTCCATACTAGCAAGGTGCTTGTTGACCTTTCAGTCATTTATTGTTGAGGAGCCATCCTTGTTAGGTGTGGACCCTAAATGAGAATGGGACAGGCATGGAGAAGTTCAAACGTAGGACATGCCTTACTTCCATAAGAGACTTAAGGATTCCTCTCTCCATAGTGCCAGGAGGCATCTTCTCACCCTTTCACAGACCCTTTCCCTCGAACTAAATAATGCCAAGAAGGGACCCTCACCAGAAGGGCAGTGTGAGTGTGGCTTCATCTTTTTAGCTCCATTGAGTTAGTTTAGCTGGACTGAAAGCACCCTGGGTGATGGTTAATATGCAGGCTAATGGTTCAAAGCTTGCTTCCCTGGCTGGCTTGTGGCTCCTAATCACGGATTCAGTATTTGGCAACATCTAGGAACTGGCGGGCTGTGCACAATATCCAGTGAATCAGGATGCTGCTGGTCACTGATCGCTTCAGGCTGCCACAGCAGTATGAATAGTAAATAGCCATTGTATAACCGAGCCATTCAGTTCCAGTCTGGACAAAATAGTAATTACTGCTACTTGGAAATAAAATAAGTGCTCTGTAATGGAGGTGAGTGATTCAGGTGGCTCAAATGACCCAGGTGGTTGACTTGTGAGCCTCAGATGAACAAGGCTGATCCTGCTCTCATGTTCTGGGAGCCCCCAAAACCTTTTCTGTCTGAATAGACTGATAGCTGGTAAAACAGTTGGCCACATATGAAGAATAATTATCCTTAGACAGAAATCTCTTACTTCTGGGGTACCTGCAAGTATACAGGACTTCAGTGCTCATGCTTGTGAAAGGACCAAAGTGGCCCAGCAGACCCCTTAAGCTGTAACTGGTACTTGTGTTCTCCAGAAGTGCTGAAGGTTTATCTACACATTGAGCATAGAATTTGGGTTCAGGGATTTGATAAGACATTATTTTCCCACAAGTTTTATTCCTATTTCTTCTGAGTTTTGGCTGCTTCTGGGAACAGGGTGCTCCTAACTGCTAGCTTGCCTCCCGTGTTCAGTTTTCAGTAACTGTTTTCAGGCTGTTGACAGATGGCAGTGCCCTACAAGTGCTCCCTGTTACTTGTGGTTAAACAGCAAGGTACCAGCAACCTGTATTGCATGCTGAAAATTACCAAATTGGGTGGAGAAAGACTTGTGTGGCTTTTTCTTCAGCAACCCAGCCTGCTGACATTTTCTGATATGCTACTACTGCTACACTTTTCTGTTTTCCTTCAGTTCACATCTTTATAGACTATAGTCAGTTTTTATGCTAATTTTTTTAATGTTAGTTCTTCATACTGATTCTTCAGATAGTCTAAGCAATGCCTGGAAACAGCTGCTCATAATAAAAACTTGCTAATTTGGTACTCATCTCTGCCTTCACTTTCACACCTTCTCTGTGCTATTTCCAATTCCATACCTGATAGTGTTTGAGTCATGGAGTTTGTGAGCATTTTTTAATGTGCCAACAGATTGTAATCCTGCCTGCCAAAGCAAGTATTAACACATAGTTACATGTAGCATAACACTGACATGGTCACTCCTGCTTCTGATTTGTGAAAATGTAAAGCAAATGCAAAGCAGTCTGGAATCTGACTGTTGCTCCTAAACAGTATTATAATTTAAAAATAAATTACTTGCTTGTCAAGCTCCTTTTACTTGGTGAATGAGTAAATGGAAACAGTGAGTCTCTGCTCTCAAACACTTTTTACAACTGGTTGAAGTTGCATGTGCTTTGGGACAGATGTACTTGCGGGGCTGTGGGTTGCTGTGAAAACCCAGATGAAGCAGCCCAGAATTTTAAGGTTCAGAAATGAAACTCTCAGATAAAGTCTGTAACTAGTTGTTGTAATTTGACAAATGGCTTCAGTGTCTCTTTCAGCCAGTAGAAGGAAGGTCTTTGTGTCACCTGGATTCTTGATGTTGCTACACCAAGTAGTACAAATAATGAATACAAACCACCAAATATATGTATACTTGTATATAAGGGAAATATTAGGAAATTAGGAATTATATTAGGAAAATTAGGAATTATATTAGGATATTAGGAAAAACTTCTTCATAGAAAGGGTTGTCAAGTATTGGAACAGGCTGCCCAGGGNAGGACCATTACTTGTTAGATTTTACTCTGTAAAACATATTTCATTTTGAACAACCTACTTCCATTTTTTTAACTCTCCTCAACTCAGGTACTCCTTTTTGATATGTGTAAAAGGAGCAGTCATATTCCAAAAGATCTTTCATATGAACTTTTAAATATTTATACTAGGAAGCAGACCCAAGCCATTTTAGTCTTGGTGCATCCTTGTAATGTTTGTACCTCTGACGCAAGGCATGCTCCTATATCTGAAATGAAATGTGTTTAAAATCAAATATTTTAATTCTTTCACATGTGTCATT
>VYZW01054551.1:174862-192794 GCA_013401315.1 Balaeniceps rex
TGTTTAAAATCAAATATTTTAATTCTTTCACATGTGTCATTCTCTTTTGTTCCTGCTCTGGAATGTAGATCCTAGGTGCATCTGGATGCCTTACAGTGCATGAGACACAAAGTGCCTTTAACAACCTTGAACTTAGGCTTTTTTTGCCATATGGTACACAGGTGTGTTACGGAGCATCATGTATCGGAGTGAGGACCTGCAGGGAGTTCACTGGGTGAGCTCACCCTTCTGAACAAAATCATCCATTTTGCCTCTTGCAAAACAGAGACGATGCTCTTCTGCACCTCCTCTGCTCCGAGTCATGGCTTTTCTCCTGTATAAGAATGTGAATTGAGGGGAAGATGACAACAAAATCATCTAAAAATAAAGACTCAGTAAAAATGGGGCTGGAGGCAATGATGCAAACCAGAGGAAATAGCATCCTCCTGTCTTTGAGTTAAAAGGTGCTTCAAAGAGCTTTCCTTCCCTCAGCTCTTGCCTGTCCCCTCTGTGGCCTGATGGCTGCAGATACTTACCTTGGGGGGATTATCTTCATAGTGAACGTGAAAAAACAAATCTCTTCTTCCCAGTCATCACTGATGGTAAACCTGGGTTCTGGGAAGCATTTCATCAGTTGGATTTCATCAGTGCTACTGCACTGAAAAAGGCTCAGTAAGTAGTTGAAGACCATTATTTCAACCTGGGAACCTTTTATGGAGTTTGCAAGATAGAAGTGTGTCAGACTTCAGCCTTACATATTTTAATTTGCTGAATAACTTTGAAAGAAGCCTGTTTTTGGATTAAAGCAAACTATTAGTTTCTATTGTCAGTCCTAATTACGACTTATGCTCAAATGTTGTGCTACTTGGTTTTGCAGTTGGTTGCTCATGTGCTCTCTTCTATTCCTAACTGGTAGGATATTATGATATTATGAATCCACTTTATCTTGATTTCTCTGCCTGTTCTCCCATGCCTCCTGAATACAAAGGTGTCTTAGTCTTGTAAGTCCCAGAGGGCAGATGGGCCTTAAGTTTTGGACGCTTGTCCAGAAAGCCTTCATGCATTAAAGTACGTGCCATACCATGTCTGAACAGGAGGAAGGTTTAAATTGGTCATCCTTGATTCATCCTAGATAGTTATCCTAGGATTTGAACCTGTGTCTAGCAACTTAGAAAATATCAACCAAGAAGGCATTCTTAGAGGGATTATTAGACATTCAAATTATCTCTGGGGTATGATATTGTTTTAGTCATTTTTTACTTTTAACATCAAATTGTATGAAGTGACTTTATAACAATAGAGGATAAGGAACCATGACTTCAGTCGCTAGGAAATATTTTAATTGAATTGCTGGACTGAAAGGGATGCCTGTCTCTTCCTTTTTGAGCATGATATGTGTTGATCCGACAAATGAGACACATGGGCCAGTTCCCAGCATGGTTTACAAAGCGCACTGCTCGTGAAGTCCAATATATGCGTTTTGCAATGATTTCTGTCTTCCCTTCTCTACTCTTCTCCCAGCTTCCCTGCGTATTGTAGAAACTTAATCTCTTTGCCCCTCCTTGCTACTTTCCAGACCCTATTTCCCATCTTCCAAAACTTTAACTCAGGCAACGTACATCAAGTATCACATTAAGCTCTGTGCTGGTTACCTAGTCATGTGGATTGCCGATCACAGCGAGACCAAAAATAACTGCTGTGCTCACAGTGAAAAATCACTTAGTTGAGTGTCCTGCCTGTATCCGATCACTGTTTTTCTCCCTTTCTCAAAAAATATCCAACCCTACTCCAAATTAGCCAGCAAATTTAGAATGTGGAAGGATGGTGCCTGGTGGCAGCCAAATGGAGAGAATAGCCTCATTTGAATGAGGAAGAATGGTGGGACTTAAACCAGCAGCCCTCACACCCTTGTCTGAATCTTGTTCTACATCAGCTACTCAAAGTTGGCAAATCACCTGTGAAAAGGTGTCACTGCTAAGGAAAGATGAGTGATATATTCCCCCCCCACCCTAGCAGTGGTGAAAATGCCTCAGGCAGGTTGCTCTGCAGTCGGTGTTCCCAGCTTTTTCATGGGAACCTATATGTATTTTAATGTCTCCAATTCCATTTAGGGCAGTATTTGTTTTGTGAAGTCTGAAGGCTATATCCAGAGCAAGATGTTTAACTGGGTCATGATGAACGTTCGTGTTCTTTGTGGTAAACATGAGTGATTCTGTTTGGCTTAACTTTCTTTAGGGCTAAGTTAAATTATATTGCCTTGCATTTGCTGTAGCTTAAGAGCAGGACAAGGGCTGTTACTGTGGCTCAGCTGGTGTCTTATAACTTGTTAAGCAGCAATAATTTGATTGTCAGTCTGAGTCCTGAGGCAAATTCATCCTTCGTTTTTACCTGACAGACTTTGTCCTTGAACCAGAGGAGATCTTTTGCCTGCTTGTAAATATGTTTATTCATAGCTTCCATGACCTCTTACCAAGTTCTGAACTTTCATTTAAACCAAGTGACTAAGGTCAAAATTAGCCTGCCCTTACTCCCTTTGTTTAGCTTTTCTTGTGGTCTTGGGGTTAGAGTCAAGTTGTATAGGAGATATGGTAGAGGAACTGGTAGAATTCAGGTCAGGTGAATTGAGATTTTACTGGTCTGTTGTACCACACTTCTCCAATTCTGATTTCCTAATTGATCCTGACTAATCTTTTTATTTGATGCAGTAAATAGCTTTATGTGGGAAAACTGATTTCTTTCATCATTCTTCCATGGATGTAACAGCTGTGGAAAAGTCTTCTACTGTGCACACAATAATATGGGGGGGAAACAGGATGGTTACTAAAGAACTCAAATGACCAGCTGTGGCATCAGTCAATTATTGAGTCCCATTTGGGACCAACTTTCAGTCATAGCAGAAAATTTTGGATGGCTGGGCGACAGACTTAAGTTTTACCTAGGTGCAGAGACCTGAGGATGATTGAAAAAGGGTGCTGAGCCATAGAGAGAAAGTGAATAGCACCATTGATGGAGGCCAAATAAGAATGGATTAGGTAAGTTTATGTTAAACAGACTGTTTAACAGGGGCACAAGTACTTGCATTTCTTTAGCTGCCCTTTTAAAAGAAAGAGAGGAGGATCTTTGTGCTTATTTTTCCTATACATAGACTCTGAATAACAGTAATTCTTTTTAACTGTACTTTGACTTTACATTATTCATATTGTAAGCTCTTTGGGAAAGACGCTTTTTTCTTTGTAGCACATTAGAGTCCCCTTGCTTGCTCAGGGTTTCACATTGCCTCTGAAACATGAATATCATATTTGGTAGTCTGAAGTCATTAATGACAAAAGGAATGAAAGTTTCTGCAGTGTCTTGACTCCACCTTTGTATTTCCTTTTTTCCCTCCGAATATGACTGCTGTATTTGCTGTACCTAATGATGATGTTTGTTTATGGGGGAGGTATGTGGAGGGAAGGAGCTTAGATCTATCTTTTGTTTTAAAGGAGTTGGGGGGTGGGAAACAAGCTTTGGAGAATACAGAAGCCATGCTGACTGTTAATATTTTATACGCTGTGACACATTTTTGGCTTTGGAGCCTTTTTCCCATGACTTTTTTCCTTGAGGCAATGGTTTGCTTAAAATGCAGCTTTGAAGGGTGGGTAAAGAAGGCCCGAGAAACTGATGTGTCTCAGGAATTGGAGCTTTCCACTTGTAGATCAGGAATTCAGACTGTGCTTATATTTGAAGCCATATTAAATATGAATTTGATTCTTTTAGGTTTCGTTATCAAACCACATGGAAACCGTATACTGTACTGAAGTGTCTGTCAAATAGGCCACTACTTAGTTTACTAAAACCTCTCTATGCTTATTTGAAATTGCATAGAAGGAAATCTGAGAGATGAGCATCTAAAAAATAATGAGGTCAAGTTGTGCACGCTCTTGCATTCACCTCCATCCCCAATGTATAGAGCTGGAAGCAGAATTTAGCCTAGTGTGATGGTGATTAAATAAAGGAAATCCTATTCTCTGATGCATCTTCTGGCATTTGTTCCGATTCTGACTTTTCTGCATGACCTGGAGTCAGCCTCTTCATGTGTTTTTTTGCCTCTGTTTCCACTGGGTTAAAAAAAAAAAAAATTGAACCAATCCTATCTAGATCATACACAAAGAAATCTGTGCAATGTATTATTAGAAGTAACCATTATTGAAAATCCATTCTACAAGTTACTGAACTGGCATTTTTTTCACTAAAAGTAAAACATGGCTTACTGTTCTGAGGTTGGGTGCTTTTTTGAAACAAGCAGAAACAAAATGCTTTCATAATGTTATCTACTAGTTTCTGCTTTTGCTTCTAAAAGAATGTTTTCAAAGTTACCATTGAAGTCACTGATCTTCTTGAGTGTGGTTTCACTGCTTTTTCTGTAATGATCCTGGGAAATGTAAAATACTAATTATTCAGGTATTGGGTTTTTATCCCCAGTGTCTCGAAAGAGAATAAGCAAAGGTGGTTTGATGGGCAAACCATTGCTGCTTCTCTGCCAATATCCACCAAAATGAGTGTGATGTGGGTAGGGAATAGATATTTCTCACCAACTCTAACGGGATGCTGATCTAAGCTCTGGTTGTAGTTGAATATGCTTATGTAGACATTACAAAAGCTGGTGTGGGCTGCAAACTTTGGCACTGGCATAATGGTGCTGAAGTATGGTTTGTAAGATCCTGTGTGCATGCAGCTTATCAAAGCTAGGCTCTGCTTGCTCACATAGAGGTGAATTGAGGTGGTGGTGGGGCAAGAATCCTCCTCCTCCAAGTGCTAGTTTTATTAGTTAGGAGTAGGCAGAAACTTCTGCTTTTTAGTGCATCAGGAGAGTGCTGATGCAGCCAGTCACTAGTACTAAATATTCCAGAGTAAGGGTCCGTATCAAGGCAGGTTCCCCATGCCTTTCCTGTGCTAACAGCTGCAGTGGATGCTCTGGAGAACATACAGGCAACTCTTTAACCTAGTAGCACTTGTCCCAGGAGGTCCTGAAGCCATTGCCAGGCATGTTTTCTGTCAGCAGAAGCGTCTCAAACTACTGTTTGGTAACCATTTGTAGATACAGAGCATAGCCTTAGTCATAAAATGGAACTTTGAATTAGTTTTAAATAAACAAATCTTGTCTGTACACTTTGGTGTTTGCATGTGTGCCTTCACAGGCTGTAGTAACATGCATCTCTATAAAGATGAAGCATTTATTTATGGCAGAAAATCCTGGTCATACCTGTTGTAGTAGTTGATGATCTTTCTCAAGATGCACGTGGGCTGTGGCTGCCTGTTGCTCCCTAGTTTTCCTTTCATGGTTGTTCTTTTGTCTCAACCACCTGCAGTTTTAGACTTTCTTGTCTCATGGCCATTACCCCAGTGAGCATTTTAAATGGTTGTCTAATTAAAGTATATTAATTATGCATTAGGTCAGGCATTCTGGGTGGAAGTCATTGATGTGTAAAGTGCATAAAAACCATACAGTTTTTGCAGCTGTAGTACCTATGTTCTTGCATTAGCCTTTAACCAGGCAGATGAACGCCTCAGGACAGAAGCCCTGGCTCCTGTCTTCTGTGACTGTATAGGAGATGTAGGCTGACAGCCTTGTTTTTACCTTTATCGTTCAGGAATAACTGTACACGTTGTGTTTCTTCGCTCGGAGTGGGGTGCTTGGCAAGTTTGGGATGCCCCACCACCTCAGAGGGTCATTCCCAGCAAATGTGAAGTGCCAGGCAGCATGTTGCCCCTGTTACTAATTGTAAATACACCTAAACGAAGGTCTCGGATAGGGCTGGTGCTCCAGCTTCCCCAGGTCCCTCCAACACATCTTACTGGCTTAACTTCACTGACCCAGCTATCCTCTGAGACCTATCCTGAAAGGAAACAAGGCTGCAGTTTGGCATTTTTATCTCCTTGTAGGTTTTTTTTCTAGAAAGCTTTCTGCTGCAGAACTTGTGTGCAGTAGCAGGCTTTGCACTGGGGAGGATGTTCTGTGGTGGCTGGAAGTGGGATCTCCTGCAGCATTTCTGCCCTCCCAAATGTGCTTTGGGTAACTTGAGGCAGTAAGATGCTTTTGGCCTTTTTGTAGCAGTGCTTTGTCCTAAAAATGTCAGGATGATCTTTCCTTCCTAATGCAGCTCTGCCTGCTAGTTGTCAATGCTTTACACCTTGGTGTACTGCATGTCTAGGTAATGAGCAGCCCTTCAGGAAGCAATAAGTGATAGCAATATAAAATGCAATTTCCTTTTGCTGACAATGATGCGCGTTAGAGCAGTCAGCATCTAGGTGAGCTACACTCATGATAATGACTGGAGTAGGCAGAGGGATTTGTGCAGGGAATGTCGGTTGAGGAGTGCAGGCTGAGGAAGGTGCCTTTTCCTATGATGTCATGGCAACAGATGGTGCTAATAGCTGGAAACCTCAACCTGGTCTGTGGGGCTGGAGGCATCTGATTGCTCTGCATGTGGTGCTCCGGTCCTTTGCAGGTGAAAAGCATCTGTCCATTTAAAGGCTTCAAATTCCTGGTGTACCCCTTAATTCACTTTATTTATATAGGGTATAGACAGGTCAGGTAAGACAAAGCTTGACCTATTGATTCCCAGGTATCTGCTTTTTCATATGGGTTTTGGCAAAATAAAACCCAAGCTGTCGCCAGCAGGTGTCCCCCCAGGAGCTCAGTTTAGCACAATCTTTGGTAGCTGTTTTCCTGTAGCATTGCTGGGTACCATCCCTGTGAAATGCAGAACTCCATTTCAAGTGTGGCCAAGCTTCAAGCAACCTGTCAAGAAGAACTAAATTAAAACATTTTTTTCTAATACCTTGTGATGCTGTTTCTTGTTTCTCTGAGCCACTTGCAAATGTCCTTTTTGAATATGAATAAAACAGTTTTGAAGATAATAGCAGGAAAATCAGAAATATTTGGGACATTACTCTCGCCTGTAGTAGGAGGTAGAAAAAGTGATTTAGAAAACATACGTTTAGGAATAGAGCTTAATCCAGATTCTGGCAACGCCCTGAAGTTTTCATGCCCTTGAGAATGTCCCTCAGCAACTCTGTTTCAGTTTGCTCACATGTTAGAATAATAACAAATATTTATCACTGCTGTGGAATGGCTGTGCTTTTTAATCACATTTTTATCATTTTAGAACAAGTACTGTGCAAGGTCGACCACAGACCCTGGCAAAGCAAGCTGTTGCCTGGGGTAGTGGGTGTCGTGTGGATGGCCGGTAGCTGCCCATTTTGCCTGCTGCCTGAATTTCCGGCAGAGCAGAGGCTCGCTGCAAGCACAGGGAGTCCAGGCTCTTGCTGTAAGTTTTGTGGCAAGTGGAGAGCGCCAGCTAAAACCTGGAGGTGAGGGTGAGGAGGGGAAAGGTTCATTGCTTGCTCTTCACCCTGATGCATCCCTGCCGTGTGTGTGTATGAAGATGGTGCCTGAGGGAGCTCCTGTGCTTCTGCAGAATTGAATTTTGCTGTCTTGTGAACGAAAGCAGAATAATTTGCTTTTTTTTATATAATTATTTGCCTAAATAATTAAACTTTACTAAGGCTAAGGGGAAACCTTAACACTGGCACTGTGCAGCACACAAGATTAACATTAAAATGGAAAACCATGTGCTTTATCTGCTGTTTAGGAATCAAGGAATGCTTTCCTGCAGCTGTACCAGGCCTGTGATAGGCCATTAATTCCTGTAGTTCTGGAAAAAGATATTTCCTGACTCTAAAAGATCCCCCTGGTCCATCCTGTATAAATAGCCTCTCTCATTGATTGGTATCTCTAGGGCTCATGGTACATGACCCACTTTGTGTTTTTATCTGCGAGGATTATGCTAAGGAGAGCGCTGTGAGGAGGTAGTAATGTCTGTGCTCGGGGCTGCTGCTGGCGCGCTTCCACCCGTGCAATGTAAAGGGTGGTTCCAAAGGTCCAGAACAAAAAAGGGACAGCACCCCCAAGTGCAGTCAGCAGGGAAAGCTGCTGCAGCGAAACAGAAATAACACCCTGATGTGGAGCGTTTAATAGACTCTGAAATAATTGGTGTGTTTGTGGAAGGCTGCCTTTGGAGATAATCGTATCTCTGCATGGGCAGCCTGGCTGTGAACGGCGGGCGGGCACCCTGCAAGGCCTAGTAATGAACCTCTGGGTGACAGGAGGGGTAAGTGCAGGGCAGGGAAAAGCTGGTTTTGCTCTTTAAATTGAAACTTTATGTAAACATGTGGGCTTTTGGGGTGGGTGTGTTTTTCCAAGGTATGCACTGTGGGTTTCCTGATGCTCTTGAGGTCTGGGGAAAAGCTGTGTGGCTGGCTGGGAAGGGCACTGTGGGAATATTGTGTTTCCAAGGGTGACTTTGAGGAAGACAGATCCTTATCTTTTTCTCTTCTCACTTTTTTTGCCATGTGTGTCTGTCTCATTATTACTTTTGTTAGTCTGTATGGGGCAAAGGCTGTGCCTGTGCAGCTCCTAGCACATGGGTGTTTGATTCTTGTTTAGGTGTCAGTATGAACTGTACTAAAGTAATTAGCAAAACTAATGAATCCTGGCTATTTTTGTGGATTTATCTCAGCTTTCAGTGCTTTTGTGAATTCTTTTGGCTGTTTGAGCTGTTGTTCCTTCACTCAGTATCATAGCTATTTTGTTGTCTCTTATTGCTACTTAATTTTACAAAGATTGCAGGAATTGAAACCTTTGTACCACCTCTTTTCTAAATCTACTTAAAGCTAATGGAAACTTTCATATGGCTGAAAACCGTCTGAATGACAGTTTCACTAGGTCTTAAAAATTCCCATTTCCAGTTGTGTTAGTTTCATGAACAGAAGTTTCTGAAAAGCACGTTGTCTGCTGTGTTCTTAGTTGTGTTAATGCTCATATGCTGTTAGAGAGTGCATGCTGTGGCTTGTTAACATCATGACATGAATATTGTCAACTTCATGGTTTTAAAAATCATGTTTTGAAGCAAATGGGCTCATAAATATGGAATAATTTTTATTTGTCTCTTGTTTTCAAGTCTTTAAGGCTCTTGTTCTCAAGCTTCCCTACAGTCATCATGGATACAACTTAAATTGGAGCCATCTGATTCCAGGACTGAAAATTCTAATATCCCTCAGAAAAGTAACTTGAGTCAGTCATGAGTTGCATGATTTCAGATTAGTCTTCTGCAGGAAGATTTTTGTCTGACTTACCAGGCTAGCCCTTGAGAGCAGATTTTGAAAGTTGCCAGGGCTTATTCTCTCAGGTAGAAGTCGGTATTTACTTTACATATGCAGACTCTCTGGTGTGGGATGCAG
The DNA here is from genome assembly GCA_013401315.1 of Balaeniceps rex. Classification (NCBI taxonomy): domain Eukaryota; kingdom Metazoa; phylum Chordata; class Aves; order Pelecaniformes; family Balaenicipitidae; genus Balaeniceps; species Balaeniceps rex. Next base: position 184,124 of record VYZW01054551.1, read on the forward strand.
TCAGGTCAGGGTATACATCAGTTTCCTCAGTTAACTTTATCATACTGGGATTGGTTTAACAAATGTAGGATTCCTCACTAACAGAAATGTGCTTTGTTTGTTATTGCTACTTCTGCCTGAATGTTTTTCTGCTTGCAGAGGGATGGCAGACATCAGTATTCTGAAATTACTGTGGCCATGTGCTTGGGACTGAGCAGGATGTGTATCAGGACAACTGCCTGTGTAAATATGATGTATTCGGAGCAGAAAACAATTCCAAATATTACTACTTTCAGGAATTTTCTTTCCCTTTGTGATAGCAGTTGAAGACCTGTTAGGTTATAAGCAGCTTCATTAGCTTATAATTAGACAGAATGAGGCAGCAGCCAAGATGATGTATGTCACCTTTGCTGACTAAGGAAGGGAAACTGAGATGTTTTGGATTAAAAAAAAGCACATGGGTGTTAGAAGAATTATTAAAATAAAAAGCATTTGTCCGCTTACTTGGCATGACGTTCTTGACTTGGGTCTCTAAGTACCATCTTACCTGTGGCTGATGGCAGCTGTATTGCTTATTGTATTTATTATGGTCATAAATATATTGTCTTGATTTACCCTGTAGAAACCTTATTCAGAAGACAAACTCACACCCACAATTATACGTATTCTAGTTTAGGTAGGGCAATGCATGTGAGGTAAGAGAAAGAAGCCAAGGTAATGGTCATACACATATCCTTGCAGACACGGTCGTTACTGTGGCTGGCTCGGTCCTGGTGAGCACTTGGAGGGATCCCGACTGAGGTCGGGTTTTTGGGAATTCACTTGAAAGCCAGTTGTGAAGGATGATGAGGTGGTTCATTGAACTGTGCTGGAAGGCGGCAGCAGCGTGGGCTGGGACTGGAGCTGGTGTCTGGGCCAACCTGGGAGAACTGGACCCAAGGGGAAAGGGATGGTGGGTGGCACTGGGGGGGCTGAGCCCAAGCGGGTGGCATTTTAAAGGCTCAAAATATTGTGCCTGGGTGGAGGGTGGGGAAGGAGGGGCCATGGCTGAGGCCAGGAGGAGAGAACAGCTGGGAAACTGTGGGAGATGGCCAAGCGAGCAACTGTAATGATGTGCTGTGCCTGCCTACTGCTGCTCATGACCATGTCTCCTTTGTTTTTAAACACTTAGCCCTGCTGAGGAGCATCTGTGTGTCCCTTTATCTTTAGTGGGTTCATAAACTTGTTTTCCTGGAGAAACTTTACAATACCTGTAAATGTTGGAGCTGAGCAGGCTTGCAGGTAGGCCGTGTGTGGGTTGGCGTGTGCTAATGGGAAGAGGCATTTAACCTCAGCTGAAGCTGTTCACGTTTGGAGGCTGGTGGTACACCCACCGAGAGAATTGAGCTGTGCCTCATGTCTGATGGGAGTTACAGCTGGAGATAGGGGTGCCAGATGCTGGCCTTGGCGGAGGGCATGGTCTGAGGTTCCAAGGGGTGTCTGTCTGAAAAACATTGGCCGATGCATATTGGGGTTTGTCTGGCCAAAAGGATACCTCCGGAGCAGGCAGAGCATCTACAGATTCCAGCTTCTGGCCGTGGTGCTTCAGTTTATTTAGATGTCAAACTAGAGATTTAACTGCTTAAATGTAAATGTACAATTGAAAGGGGGGAAGGTGGTGTCCTGTAAAAGGAAATTCTTGCAAGTTGCTTGCCTGCTTCAGCAGCACTGATGCTTGGACATGGGACGTGACAAATGGGCACAGGAGGGCCAGAGCAGGTTTAGTACCTTGGCCTAAAGACCGTAGCGGAGCATCTTCATTAGGCACAGACATGATCATAAACTGCTTTTCACACTCTGTAGTCGCTACAGAGTAGCTCTCTTTTCTAAAGCTTACAGGTAAATAACTAAAAGATTTGAATCTGACATCCTAAAGTTTTTTAAAAGCCAGAAAGCATCTCCTTTTTTTGGAAAGGAAATTTGAGACTAAATTACTTTGCTTTAAATGGTCCCAGGCTGGTGGTTCAGGCAGGGGAGATGCTGGCCCTTATTTACCCTGGCTCCTGAACAACTAGCACAGTCTCTTCTCCCCATTTTACACCTTGCCCAGACCTGAAGGGGTTACATTTTAAAATGAATAATGACTAAATTTATTCGTCATGGACAAATGATGACAGCTGTTGAGATGCTCCTGTTAGCGCTTCCCAGGGGATAAAGTCAGGCTGGTTCCTAGTGCAAGCCAGCCCAGCCAGGCAGACTCAGCTCATCTTCATCCTGGATTATTTGTCCCGGGTTCCCCTTGCTAGCAGGGAATTTCCTTCCTAGAAGTGAAGCGAAGTTTCCTGGGATGAAATGGGTGCTGATGAGAATCCCGCAGGGCCGCAGTTGTGGAGAGAGGACTGAAGCCATAGCTGTTTAAATCCACGTGTGAAGACAGCATGCTTAATGAATACAAGGGGCAATGATTGATTATGTTCTGGACTGAAAGCTGCGGCGCTCTGTGAAGCACTGTTACATCTGGGCACGCTATGGAAAATATGAAGGAATGTTGAGGAAGCTTATTTGCAGAAGGATATGTACTTGTAAGCCATTTTTTTTCTTCTTAAATAATGTAAAGGAATTGAAAAATGTACAGCAAACTGTATTTCTTTCTCTAAGGCAGCAGAGTGGTGAGGAGACAAAGGCCTCTTTTATAAGGGCATGTCTCTGATGGAGAGTGCTATATGGCCCTTATAAATGAGCACTGGGGGGGGGTCTTGGGATGGGAGAACATCAATGGTTATTTAATGTTAGAACATGGCACTGATTCCGCTTCGGTGCACCTCTGCTGGAGTCATGAGAGTTACACCCATGCTGAATTTACCACCTCGTGATTTGCAGATAGGTTGCAAAAAATATGATCCTAGTTCAAATGATTACTGTGAACAGGAGTCAACAAATGGGGGGGAAAAAAGGCTTTTTAATGATAATGTATAATAGCTTGTTTTTCTCTTATTATCTGTACATCCATGTTCAGATTTCTTTCTGTTCTTTGTTTCTCTTTCTGTCCTGCACACGTGCTGCTGGAAGACTTGATGTGCAGTTCTGAACGTGGCGCTGTCATTCTGCACTACTCAGATGAGAAAATGCTGTTGGGTTATTGAAGGGATATTCTGATTTGATAAATATGTAATGCTTAGTTTGTGGGCTTAATGAACAGGAAGATGTAATTGTAATCCAAACATCCCCAAAACTGTGGGCTGGCTGTTTCGTTTTTTGGAGTGTTGTTTTTTTAGCTAATGCTGAGAAAAACCTGTTTTAAATGAAAATGATAGCATTTTAGCAATTAAATAAACTACAGGAGTGTGATCCTTTTAATATCTATTTTTCTGAATTTTTATTTATTATATGAAATAGCAAACCACACCCTCTTCTTTCAGAGGGGTGAGGCTTTAAAAATGCAGATACAAGAAGTGAGTTAACTAAGACTGCATCTAGATAGCCTGAAATGCAGCTGATGGAGAATTTTATTACCAGATGAAAGCAGTTTTGAAGCAGTAAAGTATCTTTTGTTTTGAGTAAGACTGACTTTCTCTTGTCTGGTAATATATATATATATATACACACACATACACATATGACAAATAATCATTTGCTTAATATCTATAGATGAGCTTTTGAAATAAATGCAATTGGGGCAAATTTTGCTCAGAAGTTTCTGTATTCGAAGTCTGTGCAAGTCTTTCTGTATCACTTAAAACCCTTCCTAGAGGCTTCAGAGATTACACGTTTTAGTCTATTTTGATGTGCCATGACCTTCTGTGCAACTCTCACCAAATGATGTTTCGGAAATAATTCCTGTTTGAACTAGACTGTATCTTTCAGGAAAAAAAATATTCAATCTTGCTTTTTAAGAACTGCCTATGGTAGAATTTGCTGGGTAACACACCTCCTAACCCTGCAGGGAGTCAGTCCTGTGATTATTGCAAAAAATGAAGGGGGGGGGAAAAAAAAAGGGGAGGAAAAAAAGGCAATTCAGAACTTGATTTGTTTTTAACTTCCAGCCAGTGGCCTTGTTGTATATTTTTCTATTAGGTGAGAAACAATATTAATAAATCACACTGAAAAACTATGTTAATAAATCCTGAGTTGCTGTGTTAACACAGAATATAATCAAGCAACTTGTTAAGAATCTGGCCAGGCTAAACAGTCCCCTACAGTGAATTTTCATTTAATTTAATTAAAAACATATTTTCCAGTCCTCTAATCATTCTCATAGTCTTTCCCTGAGCTCTTTTCAAATTATTTTTTGAGTTATGCTTGTCAGAACATGACCAGTGTCAATAGGGAGGTAGCATGGTCTCCATGGCCGCCTTAGGGCACTGTGTTAGAGAGCGCCCACATCCTAATGGTGGCTTATGTTCTTCTCCTTAGCTGTGTGACCTTAAATTTCTTGATGCTAAAGTTCATATGTTCACTTGTCTTGTTCACTTTTGCCTGAACAACAGTCCAAGTACCTGTTGTTATATTACCCCTTTCCTTTAGATGTTACTTTTTTTTAGCCCTTTCCCATATTCCAAGACGTCTTGAACATCAAAATTAAGGGGAGAGATGTCCTTGGCCACCTTTCTTAACTTGTTGGATGCTACTGTCTACCTGTCATTTTAGTGTTGTGCTGTGACTGGAGTACGGCATTGTGTGCACAGGTGCATATCGGAAATGTGGTTTTTAGGTTTTTACATGATTTGTGGCAGTTCTCCTGCACCCAGCTGCTAATAAGCCAATACCACTTTGGGCAGGGAAAACTCCTTAAGGCTTTTGGGCTGATGACAGTACAGGCTTTTCTTGCTGTTCTTTTACCTCCCCTAGAATGTCTTTACTGTTATCAATTTATTTTCTTACTTTCAGAAAGCTCAACCTGTATTGAATTTCACTCATTAGTGTCTAACTAGGAGCCTGTATTTGTTACTAGATATTCCCAGGTGCTTTCCTGAATAGAAGTGGATTAAAACACCTGCTTGAGTGTTTTGCCAAGTGAAATTTCACAAAGGAAATGTTTCTGAAATGGTGGAGAGGGGTTGTGTACGTTGGACTGTTGGAGAGGGATGGACATGAAGCAGGTCTCAAATCTTGAATGAAGTGTTAGTGTGGAAACGCTAAGTGATGGGGACTGAGGTGGCTTTTTTGGCCTCAATAAATAATGCGCTCCGTCTATATCAGCTGTCCAAACACTTTGTCACCTTTCAACCTAAGGCTGGTTTTTAAAGTGGATTAGCTAATCTGTGTAAAACCGCAATACAAGCACTCCTTTGGAATTGAAATGACCCTCACTGAGAATCAAAGCAACTGTAATTCATTTTAAGTTAATTTATGTTCACGTTTGGAAGTAGAGGCTGTGGTTCCTTTTGGATGTACACGGAGGGTTCAGTAAGTTTTAATACACCTTACATTTACGGTTTTCATGAATTTGAGGTAACTTTTTCTATTTCTTCATAAAGAATCTCTGGTGATAATTTAAAAAGTTAAAGTGGATTTGTCGCTTGGATGGCTCTGTGATTAATGGTCTGTGATTTATCAACAGCATGGATGTTGCCATGTGATTTTTTTCGTGGGTTACCCTGTTTTATTCTTGATCTGGTGCAGGCAGTTAGTGGGGTGTGACAGGGCAGCCTGTGCTGCCTGATCCCTGCCACACTTGGATCTTGGATTTGCTCACCAGTTAGTTTCACTATAGCGCATGGCAAAATAGCTCTTGAAGGCATGAACATCAGAGATACAGACTGTGGACATGCCAAGTATTATCTGTGGCTTGCATATTTCTGCTGTAGATTTGAAGTTTATTCTTTTTATCTGAATGCATTCATTGAAAGGGTTTATAACATAGTGGCCACAATGGCAAAGGATTGGGTTCAGTGGCCTGGTGGTCATTCGTGAATAACTGGATTTCTAGCATGAAGATGATGCTGGGGTGAGAACTGGCAGAGCAGACCTGAACATGAAGCATGTTTGCCATCGTGTGGACACGTTTCTTGGGACATCCCTTTACTTCGTCAGACTAACAGCTGAGTGTGCTTATTTTTGGCAGATAAAATTTTTGATGATGAAGACTCTGTGGATGGGAACAGACCTTCCTCAGCTAGCTCCTCTACATCTTCAAAGGCCCCCGCAAACTCGCGCAGAGTTGGGATGGGGACTACCCGCAGACTTGGGTCTGCAGCTCTGGGCTCCAAGTCTTCAAGTAAGCCAATAGCATATATGAATTGACTTCTATGCCAAGTATTTATGGTGTTCAAGCTTATTGCAAGGACTTCCATACTGGCCCCCAAGATCCAGTAACAAATTTTCCCCTATGAAATCATTACGCGTACGTTGTCTGCATGCCACCACTGAACTTTGGTAGGATGAATCTCCAAGCAGTCCCCACATCCCTAAAATGCGTTTTGCATTTTTGAAAGGTTGGACCTGTGCAATTGTGCACTGAGGGCTATGAGTAAATTATGTCAATGTTGCAGTGTGTAGATTTTTGCCTTTCTAGCTGCAACTCTAGCTGAACTGAGGCAGGCTGCTTACAGCTACCTGCTAAACTTCAGTCCATGCAATCTAAAACTGACACGTTGGCTTTCTTGCAAGACCTTTGGGCATTGCTAGTAATGAAGGTGCAGAAGGAAAACTGAGCAGTAATTCTGAATGTGAGCAATAATTCTACATGTAATTATAATTCTACATGTGACCTAGAGAAATGGAGAAAGTTCCCTATATCAGACAGTCTCTAATCTGATTAGTATTCCAGAGACTATTTATCTTCCTTATCATTTGGCTGTTTGTGCACCTGTCGGATCTGCACATTCATCTATTATAGATAGGATTAAATCTGTTAAAATAAAATCTCCCATATAATTAAAGTAAATATTCCCTTTCATCTCTCACACTGTGTCCCCTAACTGTTGAGTGACTACTGTAATGACTTCCCTAAATGTGCCCTCTGTGCCTAGGAGCTGAAGGATGCCGTGAATGTCTGGTCTGTGCCTGGCATTGAATTTCTCTGTCTCTGATTTCATTACATCTGCAGCACTTTGAGGCTGCATGGATAGTGAACTTTCTCCTGATTAGGTGCCTTGATAGCTGGTGGTTTCTTAATTGATTCTCTTGTTGATAAGAAGATTGAAAAGAGTTTTTCATTTGTGTGTCAGCAGCCAAAGAGGGAGCAGGTGCTGTGGATGAAGAAGACTTCATTAAGGCATTTGAAGATGTCCCAACGGTTCAGGTAAGTAGAACTACATGTTGAAACACACAGTACTAAAAAGCAGGAGATGGATATAGGATCTAGTCCTAATCACTGTCAAACTGTGCTTCATTGTGATGTTGGCAAATCTTCCTAAAGGGGAAGGGAAGTTGGAAGTTGGAGGGAGGCAAGTTTTAAGTGGTGGTGTCTGCCCATAGTTTGTGTGAAACCCTCAGAAGTGGAGGGAATGGGGGTGGGAGGGTTGTGATAGATGTATCACAGGAGCGGACATGGAGCTGGAACACTGTGTATGCTGCACAGTGCGTTCTGGTTGAACAAAAACTTAAGTCAGCAGAAGCCTCTCTACATTTTATCTGTACTATATGGGAACTGAAAGCAGTAATGGTGACTTGTGTCTTCGGGATCGCTGCTGTTGTGAGTGCGACAACTGGACAGTGCATGTCTGCTGATAGATTTAACTGGATAGCTGAGATGTGTCCCCTCTCTTTCACCAGAGCTTTATTTTTGGGACAGCTGAACAGCACATGTATCCACTCATGATCTTCTGTAGGTCTTCACTAATATAGCTACTAGCAGCTGCAGGAATGTTGCTTAAAATTGTGAAAATATAGTAAAATAATAAAAGATGATCCTTCAGTCATCTTTTGGTCATTTAGTAATTTTCGATTGCAGGAAATGGGTGTAAATTCTTTGCATTATGCAAAGCCAGCTATGTTGAGGGCTAGCATGTGATGTTTAAGCGTTGAGGAGCAAAGGACATAAGAGTGTAGTCGGGAAGTGACGTGATTTTTTGGAGTAAGTCTTGCATTGTGCTGCAACTCTGTATTTAAATTTGCAGATTTATTCTAGCCGGGATCTTGAGGAATCCATAAACAAAATAAGAGAGATACTATCAGATGATAAGCACGACTGGGAACAGAGAGTTTCTGCGGTAAGTAGTGAACTTAGAGATGAACTCTGTTAATATAAGCTTTTCCTGCACTGAGCTTAATCCCATGAAAAGGATACTAGGAGAACCTCAGACTAAGGCTAGAATGTAGTTTAGGTGGTGAACATCTGTTATGTTCCCCCAAGCTTGGGGGAAATGTTTCCTTAAGAGACTGAATTTAAACCACATCTGTGAAGGAAAATGCTATTTGATATACAAGAATCCATTGAGACAGCTTCAAGTTGAACTGGAAATCATGCAGCACATCTAGATGTAAAGCTACAAATTTGCTAGCAGATGCTGAAATCAAAATGTCAAAAGTGGTATTCAGAATTCTTTAGAACTTCCTGATGAGGTAGAAGGTCACTTTGCTTATAGAGAACTTATGCTTTTGCAAAAAGAGGTGTAAAACAATTCAGAAAGAATTTACACACTTAGGTTTTCAATAAATAAATATGACTGGGAAATGTGGAAGTGGAAAATCAGATGTGTTATATGCATGCCAAGATTGAGTGTTATTTACTGAGGTGAGACATATTTTATTTTTGTGATATAAATAGATG
>VYZW01054558.1:1444-22390 GCA_013401315.1 Balaeniceps rex
CCATGTTTTTGTGTTGTAATACAGGGAGACCAGAGGCATCCAATCTACTTTCTAGTACTAGTCTATACATATTCATCTTACCTCCTCTAACAGCTTCCCTAGATGGTAGTCTTTTTGTCTTCTCTTCCTAAAGACAGCTAGCAAACCTTGTCCTGAGAATGGCATTAAGCAGAACTCAACTGAAACCTCCCACATCCCAGGAGGCAGCATCTTAACCCTGGGGCCAAACTAGAATATGACAGCAGCAAGTATGGAGCTGTTCTACGATGTATAAAATACAGGAATTTTCCCCGAGAGGAAAGCAGACCCACAGGCAGACAGAACGACTCTTTCACTTCATGTTTTTACTACTCAATCCGAGAGGTGGGACGCCTGGTTCCAGGACAGTCTACTGATCTATCTGGAAGGGGACAGCCTCAGGGACAGCAGCTATGACTACCCTACCCCAGAACACCCTGTAGCATTCAACTACTCTTCTGGGGTGCAGGTCCAAATCCCTCCAAGCAAAGCAGGGAAAAGAATGTGGTTTCTCACATGCTAAATCAGTGCCCAAACAGCTGGCCTACTGAATGTAATCCTTCTCCTCTGGCATCTTTCTCAACATACCTCTTCATCTCCTTTGCTTTTCTTAGAAGAACTCCAGCATAAAAAACACTGTGTTGCAGAGCGCAGCACAATCTCCCTTTGTCTCCTAGATCATCCCCAGCAAATTACCTTTTCCTGTAGATGTCGTTACTAAGTAACAAAGAACTCTTAAAAGAGAAACAAAGTTCCTTCCCAAAGTTTGGCATACCCATCCTGGTGAATAGCTGCAATTTATCACACATATTTAAATGATCCATGAGTGCTACAGTCAGAGCAGTAGTACAATGAAACTTCAGTTTTTTGCTGGAGTCAGAGGTGGCTACTAGCAAGACTGATCCAAGTTTAAACCATCACATAGTTTGTACGTTTTCATACAAGAGGCAACAGAGAATCTTATGACAGGTCTCTAGACGAACATCTGGTAAGAATTATGAGATGTATTTAGTCGGTGTGTATTAATGAGCTAATACAGGCATCCTCGGGGACACAGACCACATATTCTGATGCCAGCAAAATAAAACATGCATTTTGCATTAAATTCAAGTATGGGACAAAAAAATTCTGCTTTCCCTAAAGCCTCTGTGAACTATCCCCTTTCTAATTAAGTTAAATTCACATTCTTCCATAAGGTATGAAAGACCCAAGTAGCCTCTTCCACCTGAGGGCTCTATTGTAGGAGCCTACAAATCTTACAGTGGAGTGTTACAAAGACATCATGATGCTTTCTTGGCATTCCCTAATCTTCCATGGATTTGTTAAGATCTGTACTGCACACTAAATATACACTGGACGTGGGGTCTGTTCCCCTGAGAGGGAAGAAAAGTGACAAAGACCACTTCTTGACAGAAGAACGTGGAGAAAATGATGGAGACTGACAGGTTTCTCTCTCCCTGGTCTCTTCATATGGACTGCACCTTCTTTTGTAGTACATCCACTGACTCCAGCACAATCTCCCAGTCTGTTATCTTTCATAAATAAAGGCATAGTTTAGTTTCTCTTGCAAATCATCAGTAGCAATGTTTATGAGAACCATATCTAACAGAGAACGCCCTTATGAATCAGATGATATATGCATTAATATTAACTCCTCATACTGCTTTCCAGTAAGACTCATATAAGCTATTGAACTTGAATGCAAAACTTTCCCTGAAAGCCATATTGTTTCTTTACTAGTCCTTCAACCAAGCAGTTTCAAGGTAACAGCCACTGTCAGCATTTAGCTACAACTACTGCATAGTTGTTCCTTACTCTCTTCAGAATACAGCAAGCAGAAGCCTGAATTCAGTACATCATGGATTTTGGGTGTCATTCCTTGCAACGTAGCATAATACACCCATCCTCAGCACCAACATTGAAACAGGTACAGGCTAAATTCTGGAGAAGAGGCTGACATGCACTACCCACCTTACAGACAACCACATTACAGGCTTCAGAAGCAGTTGAATACTAACAGCCCTCTCCTCCCCCTTCTCTTACTGTCTTGACTCCTGTGGCTCAGATGAGAGTCCAGCCTGATCTTAACTGAAAAATGAAAAATGTACATTGCCATCATAGAAGATGCAACTTTTCCTCACCCTTCCCCTGCAAACCCCTAGATCAGGACAAGGCTATCCTAGCTTCCTTGTAATGTGTATCTTGCCAACGCTATCACAACAGGGAAGGATCCAAAGAAGCTCTTTCTCAGCATCCCTCTGGTATCCAAATGTTAAGTGAAACCTACAGTCATGTTTGTGATGGAGGCAAAAATACTCAAAACTGGACAGTCAGAATAAGACTTATGGTCCTTTGGCATAAAATGCCATAGGATATCCTTACACTGAGAAGACCCTTTCCAAAAACAAATGTAAAAATACAGGCCCCAAGTTCCTAAATTGGCATCTCTTTTCCTTCCCTGTCTGTTTTCCTTCAACAAACAGAAACCACTTTACTCTTCATATCTTGCAGCACAACCAATATAAATTTCTTTTTTTACTCCATTCTGCTTACAATTCATGTAGTGCAGTATTCCCATATTGCACCAATATGAGATAAGATCTTAGAGCTTAATGGCATGCCAGGAACAATGAAAACACACTACCTGGGAGAGCGAGCACAAAAAATTATTTCATTGTTATTGTTAGAAATAAACCACATATTCATACAAATGGCCCCACAACAAAGCCAACCAGAAACAACTGCTTCAGCAAGATCGTTCATGAAATCTAGTACTGAGACAAGCAATGACCATAGATGTGCATAAGGTCATAATTACTGAGTTTCCAAGACAGATGCTATTTAAATGCACACCATTGTATATTGTTACTGTTTAAGTTGTCATTGATTAACGACCAAAATGCTTTCTCTCGCACACTGCTCATATGGCATTCTGCATGACTGCTTAAGTTGCATGGGGGGAATAAAGTTGTTAGAAGAGAAACCTGCTGCCACTCACTGCTATAATCTGCTGAAGCCTCACCCCCAGTCTGTTTCACTGCGCTTTGTTTGCCCGTCCTTCAGGCAGCCTGTGACAGTCCTGTGACAGTCCATGTGTGCAGCAATATAAATTGCTTTCAAGTAACAATTTGCCTTACTGTGTTTATGCTGCAAACTCTCTCAATTTAAGAATTTTTCCAAATTCTTAACTGGCTTTATCATTTTCTTCAAGGATTTTCTCTAGTTAGTAAGAAGCCAAAGAATATAAGAAGAATGGGAGGGAACAAGAAGTGGAGTTGGGGATGCTAAAATTAAACACTTTCCTTATATAGAAAAGTAAAAGGCTGTGAAATAAGCCTTGTCCTCTGCACAAGGGGTAGGTGTGCATTTATTTACACGATGAATGACAAGTTCAGTTGGCTGAACATAAGGAACGTCCCAGGGCTCCCTGCAACTTCATTTCACTTATCCTAGCACAGAAGCAACCCTCAGCTGGTACCATCAGTACCAGGGTTCTCTTTTCTGCATTTGTCCTTACTGTAATCAGCAAAGAGAGGGTATTTCAGGTGTACAGTTTGTAATAATACAGCATTTTTTGAATGTTCAAACACTTCCAAACGGCTGTTTGAGATGACCAGGCAGGTTCTGCTTCTTGCTTGTCTTTCATTTTAATGATCATTTCAAAAGACTTGAAAGATTTCTTGCACAGGTACAGAGTAAATTGGGGAAAAAAAAAAAATGCACATCACCAGAAATCTGTGCGCTCTGGGAAGAATTTGAGCAAGTGTTGGGCATACTATATTGGTCTGGATTTATACTTGTCTACTTGAACAAGTTATTTTTTATATTAAATGGGAAACAAGCTGAAGGCTGCTGCATAAGAGAAAAACAGATGGATTTTATTAAAAGGGCTCCAACCCAAAGGACTATCGGACAGTACCACCATTTGATGCCTGGTCTATTATGTCAATAATGACTAGATGAACTTCAGTTTCTGAAATTCACAGAAGTAATGATAACACGTGCTTTTCAGACCTCTGTGTTTTCTAAGCATATGCCATTTAAGTGGAGCTTTCTAAAAGGTTTTCAATTTGGACAATGGTACCTTGTGTTTTCAATACTTTCCTTGTAGGGCCTCTGTGATCAAATCAGCTAAACATGCAGGACCAGGCTATGCCATGCCCTTAAGCAGATGTGCAGTGGGAAAGAGGTATCTGTGCCTGAACTGTACTACCAAATCCAAACATGCTGTAGCTATGTCTTAGCAGGCAGTACTAAAGTGTTACCAACTCAGTCCCATCCCCACTGTCCTGATTGTAAACATTTTTTGATTCATTCATCTCTGAAATCAATATTGCCAGATTTAAAAATAATAAACTGCAGGGACTGTGGATTAGATTTTTGTCCGATCAAAAAAATGAGAAGTTACATACATTACACTGTATAAGAACAAACAGAAAAGCAGGACCTTTTTTAATATCCTTTTTTTGAAAGCATGGGTTATTATTGTATAGAAAGATAATCTGAATACAAAAATAGGTCTAGGACAAAATAATTTACATTTTATAGTACCAGAAAGTGTAATTGATTAGGAATGGAAACTGACATCATAAGGTCAAATGGAAACACGCATTGTAAGGTCAATTCAGCACCTTAAGTTTAAAGTGCTTTATGGTTTTACTGAAAAAAAAAAAAAAAAAAAAAAAAAAGAGCTNAATTTAAGTCCTGAAGTACCGTCACAATTCTATGCTTTTCTCACCAATATTATTACTATACATTGATTAAAGCTTAGATATTTATTCACTACAAGCATTTAATTGTCACAAGCATGTTACCATCTCTCTTCTTACAAACTCTAACTCTAGTTATTAAGATGAGGGGGGAGGTGTTACAGGGACACCCATAACTCTATTTTACTTAAAAAAAACCAAACCAAAACAGAAAAAACACTCCACCAACTCCTTATAACAAGGAGACAACCTGATCTGTATAGTCAATGACAACTCTTTTTAGGACAAGCACTGCCTGTTTGAAATCAGTCAGGAAGCACCAAAATAAGACCACGTAAGTAAATTATTAAATGTCATTATTGATATCAGCTGATTATATTTCCCATAATAGAAAGAGTACTCACTTGGCGGGGGGCGGGAGAAAAGCATTGCATCTTTTATAGTAGTATCAATGTACTGCCAAGACTCAAAGCCCTCTGGTTGGACTAATTTTCGGGTGATTTTTTTTTAAAGCTTTTCTTATTCGAGAAGCCTTTGTTATTTATTTCAGTGAGCCACATTCAAATCACCACAGCCCAGCTTCCCAGCACAAACGCCTGCGCTCATCCTTTACAAGGAGGCTGCCCACTACAATCTAATGTGAAACACGACTGCTGTAAAAATAAGTGCTTGTGAAAAAACGATGGCCAAAGGAATGTTTCCTCAAGCTTTTCAAAATACCAATGAAAATTGCTCTTTGGAAGGAAGTAAGTGTTAGCTTTTAGTCTTCGACATGCAAATATTAAACCGAAATTGATGGTAAAATACGAAACTGAAATTTAACTTCATTATTATACCCAGGTTAGCAGTTCCGCGCGCGCCCCCCCCCCCCCCAATTCAGACAGAAAGGAGGCATCCCTAAAAGCATTTAAAAGTTCAAAGAAGGAGATGGGCACCTGGTCGGATTTTCAAAAGCACCAAAATTTTCAAGGTGGGGTGGGGGGGCAGCTGGCCATCTGGCTCTTAATGCTGAACAGGGTGGGTTTTAAAATACGGGTGATGCATCTTAAACAAAATATTCCTCTCACACAAGAGAGTTGGGCAAGTAACGATTACTCTGGAGCTTAACCGCCGCCGTGCCCTCCTCACGCCCAGGGCCGAGGGGCTGGCCGCACCAGCCCCTCGGCCCTGGGCGTGAGGAGGGGGCGGCAGGCCCAGGCCCCGGCCCCCTGCCCGCAGGCCCGGCTGCCCCCACGCTGAGGGGGAAGGCGGCCCCACACCAACCCCTCCACCTCCGCGGCGGCCCTAAGGGGGTCCGGGCCTCCCCAGGAGGCCTCCGTCGGCGGATGGGCCTCCGTTCCCTTACCCGTGGTGGAGAGGACGGTGCTGGCAAAGAAGAGGGAAGAGGTGAAGTCCCAGTTCCAGTTGCCCGAAGCGTTGCTGAGCACCGAGACGCCGTAGTTGCTGGCCTCCAGCACCCGTATCAGGAACTGCTCCAGCTGCTGCTCCGAGAGGCAGGCGTGCTCCTCCAGGAAGCGCTGCTTCAGCTTGCCCAGCTCCTGGCGCAGCAGGTCCTCGTAGGGCAGCTCCACCGAGGAGAAGACCACGGCGCCGAACACCAGGTAGAGCAGGTAACCCAGCACCAGCAGGGCAAAGCACCAAGCCGAGCGGTGCTGCTCCACCAGCCGCACGCAGGAGCTGCCCGCCAACGACTGCAGCATCTTCCCCAACACGGGGCCGGCTGCGCCCCGGGCCGGGCAGCCGAGAGGGAACGGGGACGGAGGGTGGGGGGGAAGCGCGGCCGATGCGGCCGCCGCCTGCCCTCTCTGTGGCCGCTGTCTTTGAAGGCGCGGAGCGGCGGTGATGTGGCGCTCACGTGGCCGCGCGGCGCAGGTACCGCGGCTGAGGGACGGCCTGCTGCCGCCAACCGCCCGGCCGCGCGCCCGGCCCCGCCACCTCACGCCCCCGCCGCCGGTTAAACCGGCGTTTTCTCTCTTTCTCTTTCTCTTTCTCGTCACTGAGGAACGCGCGGCAGGGCGAGGGGCCCCGGCTAACGTTCCGTGGAGCTGACCGAGAGCCCCCCTTTGCTGTGGCGGGGTGGCGTGCGGCCGGGCGCCTCGCGGAGATTTCTTCCCCTTTTTTCACACAAAAGTGTCTGGAGATTTCCTCGCCTCGCTGCCCCCCACCCCCGCCCTACAGTGAGAAACCCCCAAAACAGCAATTCCTTCCACTGTTTGTTTTCTTTTTTTTGGTATTTCAAAAGGCGCTGGGCAAAGTAGGAGAAGGTAACGCCAGAGAAGGAGCAGTGTGAAGCAGGAGGCCGAATTTCGGTTCCGGGATGCGATGTGTTCAAGGAGGAACCCTGATGGCAGGCATTAATGCCCTCCCTCAGGTCCACTGGGACGTAACTTCAAAATGGGGTCAGTGAGGGTGTAGTTTGAACCAGGTAACCTCCAGAAGCCCTGTCCAAGCTAAATGAGTCTTTACTTCTGTGAGGCGCTCCTGGAGATACTTACTTTTCAATGGTGCGAAGTACCCGGCTGGTACTCGGAGCAGTGTCCACGATGAATAAAAATGCACTGTCCAGCCAGCACTCTGTGTGGTCCGAACCAGTGATCTTCTCAAGTTTCACTTCAAATGCTGCTTTCTTCATCCATCTCAAACTCTGGCCAGCAATCATACAGTTAACCCGCAAAGACATTCCCCACCACATGAAAAGGAGCGGTGAAAATTGTAGCTTCTTGAAGTGTCCCTTAAGGTGACTAAAAGCAGCTTCTGGTAAAGGAGAGAGAGGAGGTTCCCTGGTTGCATCCTGCAGGGCTCTGCCACTTCCCTTTCACCTCTCAGCTGATGGCAATTTGTACAGTCACAGAAACAAAGTAGTAGCTTGTAAATTAGAAACTTACTGGGGCTGAGCCAGTGAGTTTGGACAGAGTATATCAAATCTGGCAATGTATCTTAAGCCGTGAGGTACCCATCTAAGCTGTAAGGACTAAAAGAGGAAAAGAATACAAAAAATGAAAGGCATGAAACAATTTTTTCGTGCTAGAAACTTAAAACGATGTGTCAACATTTCCTTTTATACAAAAGCTACACTGGGCTGTGGGATGAATCTGGCCTGGCAGAGCGGCTCATCCAGTTCCTGGCTCATTCCCCACTGCCAGCTACAGCTGAGTTGTTCCAGGGGCTTAACACCCCCCGCCCTTGTTGGATGATCAAAATGAAAATGTGTTCATGCATGCAAAAAGCAGCTGCTTGAATGCATGGTCAAATAGCACACTTGGGGGATGTGATAGGTACGTACCTGACGGGCCCAGCAAGCAGACTCTTGATGCCATGCCAGGAGTGCACACGTGTTCTGGCCTACAAATGTGTGTCTGTCGTGTGCGTGCATGTGCACCTTTTGCATGCACATTCGATCATGCAACTGGGCAGGGGGCACTGTGGGCACTTGGGTGTTTTGGTAGGAAGATAAACTTTTCCCCCATGGCTGAACGCCTGAACTGTTGCAAGGTAAATGGTTCCAAAGCACCTTCTTCATATGTATAAACTGTAGCACCGGACAGAGGTGCAGCATAATTAAATTAGGGGAGGGGTTTGAAATGAGCAACTGAAGAAAATCTATGCTGTATACTCAGAAGTTGATTGATAGAAGGGCAGACAAAGGCAGGGATGTCACGTCCCTACACAACCACTTCAGCACCTTTCATCAGCATCAGTGTATCTTTAAAATGTATTTTTTTGATGTAAACCAGTGATGTGTAGACAAAAGGTGATCTAAATCAATAGCAATGACAATAATGGATACTGTCTGAAAGAATGTAAGGCAGACAAGCTTTCGAAGGGAGTATTCCAAACAAATGTTTTATTGCATTGCACTAAGACAGTGTGCATTTAAGCATCATTACAGAAAAAGAGGTCAAGAAACCTCATTGACCAATTTGGTATGCTTGGCTAACTCCATCCAATTACTTAATCACTTGTCCCCTCAAATTCCAAATGACTGAGTGTCTCCATCTATAATAGAAAAGCCATTTAAAACAATATGTGTGACATACTGGGCTCCATTTTGATCAAGTGTACTCAGTTTGCCAGATACAATAGGTTTCATAATACGATCTAATTTATGGCAACATCTGGTAGGTACATTTGCATTTGTGATAGGGAATGGGCATGTCTTTGCTATAAAACAATATTTTCCCAACCTTCAAGCTAAATATTTGTTTAAAGCTTAGAAAATATTTGCCTAAGAACACACCTCTCTTCAGTGGAAGAGAGGAAACTGTGGCTGGGTAGCTGAACAGTTTTATTTACTGGCCTCCTTCAGTTTTCCATTTTTATGAATCATTCATTCTCCATTTTTAGAAGTCTCTCACACTTGGAGGCTTGCTGGGCTAGAGAGAAAAGGAGGATTCTCTGCTGAACAGAATCTGCACTGCTCTTGTAACTCGTTTTTTCCCCCCACAGGTTTTCGGAGGCATGGGCTGGGGGGAACAACAGCAGAGCAACACAGCTGTGTTACTGGAGCATTCACGTTCTTGCTTCCAAAGCAAACGTCTGGACAGTCTGAGTTTTAGCCACCGTTGTTTATGTTCGTGTTTTAACTCAAAGCCCTTAAACATACCTGATAATTTAGTTACAGGTTTCATTGGGATAGGTGTGCAGAAAGGTGTCATAATGTTCAGTTTTCTGACTTCAAGTGAGTGTATTTACCACGATAATATTATATGTGAATGCATTTATGCCATTCCAGTTTCATTCCAGAGTATGCTATGTCCATTTTCACATTGTTTTGCTAGTCAAGGATCAAGCTAGTCATGGATTCAGTGTACTGAATTCAGTGTTATGTACTGTATAACAGAAAGTCACAACATACTTCAGCAAGGAGTGACTGAAATTCTGAAGCAGTCTGTTACAGAACAGTCTTTTTCCAGCAGAAGTTTCATTCTTTTGTGATCATCCCTCTTAATAAAATGTGAATCCAGTTAATAAAGCATACCACATCATCACATCACTCATCCACTAGCTATGCTCAGTGATGACTGGGTTCCTTACTGCCGGAGACGTGCAGCTGCTAGCAGGGAGAAGAAACCCACTATTGGTAGATACTGGTGCTCTCTATTGCACCAAACTCCCCTCTGAGGTGCAGAAAATGCAAGTACAAGCTGCCTGTCTCCAAGGGTAGAAGAGAAGACAGATACTCTAATTCACCCATAGAACTGAGGTAGAAATCATGTTGGTGTCCTGGGGTGCTAGAAAACCATAGCGAAAGTTAGTAGTCTCTGTAACTCTGCTGCTTGGGGAGATATGACAACTCCCCTATCACATCACTGGTTAGCAGCTTCTCTAGTGCTGTCCAGAGGCTAAGAAAATCCTCATACATAAGAAATGTAAGGCCCTCTCAGAGCTGTGAGAATCACATTTTTTGTTAGGAGAGGTGAAATTGAGATAAAGAGGTTTTGTGTCAATGGCAGCCTTTTTATCTGAGCTTTTTGGTTAACTAAAAAAATCTTTTATTACTGACACATTTCCAGTGAAATGCACTGGAAGACAAGCAGATGGTGGTAGGTTGGAGGGAGATGACAGCCTGGTGGCAGACAGTGACCAGAGAGGGGGACCACTGTACTCCAGTCTTTTGTCCAGTGAATGTAAATTATATTAGACAAAAATACGAGCTTCGGTGAAAAGCTGGAATAGTTCCCAAGAATGCTCCAGTGCCCAGAGACTGGCCTATGCTGAACGGCATATGGCAAAGAGGAGGTTTGATGCTGGGGTTCTGCTGCTCTGATCGCTGAGCTCTAGACCCTGAGGGAGGTGCATCTGGGGAAAGGGAAACACCCACGTTTGGCACTGTTACTAATATCAAGACTATAAAATATTTTATTCACCGAAAAGAAATAACTGAAAGTGACTCAAATACACAGAGTTTCAAGTTGACTGAAAGGTATTTTTTTTTTCAAAAGAGCTAGTCTCAAGGCAAAATCACAAACAAAATCCTCCATTTTGACATCAGTCTTAGAAGAAAATGTCCTTCCTCTCAAAAAAGCATAATTACACTGAAGAACCTTAAGTCCTGAGAAGCAGGGTAAATAAAATCAGTCACTAGGCAATACTCATCCTGCCAAACCTGTTCTGCTCTGACATACCTATAGCATTAGCTCACAGTACAGTGAACAGAGGAGGTGGTGGTGGTGGGGAAGAGTGGGATGAATCAGGACAGTGTGGGAGCCAGTAAACAGTTATGTGTGGAGAACATGAAATAGTATCAAAGCTGTGTCACCCTGACAGCTGAATATTGAATAGCAATAGGGAACCGATTTGTCCTTCAGGGTTTTTCTTCAAACTTGGCATGAGTATAAATTCAGTGGTTATAGCAAGTCTAAAGTCTGACTGATCTGTCCTAAATGATGTGTACATGAAGAAAGATAGCCATAAATGTAAGATTCTCTGAATTCACTTGCATTAAGGATTCTGCCACATTTAACTTTTCCCATGAATATTTTTTTTAATGAAACTGAGAAGAAGACGAATCCTTCATAATTTGCTGTATCTGTTAAATGAAGGCTGGAACATAATACATATCCTGTTGTAGAAGAAAATATATCTGACCCATTGTTTCTGAACACAAAATTTGTGGGCTTTTGCAGAAGTTCATATAAGATCATCTAGTGGCTCTGACTGAATGTCACGCCCCCATGGGCAGGCAGGATGTGGGTTTATAAGAATCACGTCCTCAGAGGCACCAACACAAACATAGTTAAGTTGAGAAGCAGTCAGATGGGTTGCCATGTGTTCTGTTTCAGATGGGTAAGGTGTTCTGGTTTGGCTAAAGGGAATCATCTAGATTTGGGTCAAACAACGTGAATCTTATAAAAATAGAAACAACACAGCCTGACTTTATAGGAAAAAGTAATCTTGGAAGGGGGGATTCATTCCCATTTAATGTGGCAGGAGGATGGAGACGCGACAGGAAAGTACAGACATATTTAGGTCTTTAAAATTTATCACCAAGCAAACTGGTGACAGTAGAAATATTGTCATGGAAGAAAAAGAGTCAGCAAAGTCTGTGTCCGTGCCATTTCCAATATCCTGCCTGGCTGCATTCTACTTGAGAGGGAGGGAAGAAGGCTTGAGATTTAGTGGCTTCCTCAAAAAAAATCATTTTATGCCATTAACTTAATGGTGCAACACTGTCCACAAAGGTTAAGACCACTGATCTGTGATAGCAAAAGAATGAATGTTCTTGGTTTGGGGGCTATATTTAGGGGAAGGTTTACATCATGGAGTAGTAGTATTTAGAATCAGGAAAGTTTATATGCACGGTCAGGCACAACCTCTTTCTCGAGTGAGTCATGCCTTGTTCAGCGCAAATGTAATTTTCCTTAGAGTTGCAATAAGTATTCGTGTTTGGCCAATGATCTCGTCGTCCAAATGGAATAACTGATAGGTAACGGTTTTAATAAGATAAGCATTTTATGTCATGGAAAAAGTAATTTCGTGTATACTTGCCATCAGGTTTACCCAATGGCATTATCCAAAAAGGAACTTGGTCACTCCTAAGAGGTATAGGTCCAATGGGGAAGAGGGCTGCATATATGTGCATGAACACATGAATTCATATCTATAGATACATGTTTGTATATAATTATATATAGCATGCTTCCTCAAACTTTTCACTGTTCTATTCTAAGTTGTGCCATCTCTTGGTAGAAAGGTAATTACCCGTGATTTGTAGGATTGTGTTAACGCTGAAGGAATGTAATAGCTCAGAGAATTCAGGATGTCAACATGAACTTATTAGAGCATTACATTAAATAAAATTCAGTGTTTTAAATAAAGTGACCTTGCCCTCCTAAGCCCTGTGGCAGTCAGCCAGCAGAGTCAGTCTTTTTAACCTCATGTTCAAGATGCTGAAAAGAGAAAAAACAGTTAAGATACTTAATAATTTGTACTGAAAATAAATAAGGGTTCACAAAATACTTTATTTCTCTTTCTTCTGCTCTGTAGAATTTTTAGCACTTCTTCCCCCTTCTTGGCAGCCTGGTGTTAAAGATGATTATAGAGGGAAATAAAAGAATACAGTAGCTGAGGTGGACTCGAACAACTGTGGGTGTCCCAGCCTCGCTCCTGATCTTATCACCTCCAGGACTGATCTTGGTTTTGTCTCGGGGACATTGTGTTGGTTCTTGGGCACCCAGGAAATGATGGTGCCAGCAAAGGCCACCAGTTTTCTCTGGGTTGCTTTCAAAACACGCAGCCCCAGAAAGTGTTACATGCCTGTAATTACTTTTTTCAGTAGTTAGGTCGTATTTCCATGATTTCTGGTTTTGGTTCATTGAGTCCCAGTCCCAGTCTCTTAGTTTAGTGCTAGCACTGGGGAGTATTGGTAGGTCCTTTTGCCTATTTTAATTCGGTCTGCATTGCCTTAGAGTTTGTGTACT
Source organism: Balaeniceps rex (assembly GCA_013401315.1). Taxonomy (NCBI): domain Eukaryota; kingdom Metazoa; phylum Chordata; class Aves; order Pelecaniformes; family Balaenicipitidae; genus Balaeniceps; species Balaeniceps rex. Next base: position 14,592 of record VYZW01054558.1, read on the forward strand.
CGTATAATCAATTTTATGCAACAGGCTGAGTTGGACTTGTGTTACAGCGGGATGTGTAGAAGTAAACCTGGACCTAGCAGTGGTGACGTTTTCACTGACAAACAACACACCCTCTCACCCATTCATGGAAAGGTCACATTAACTTGCCAAAGTATCTTTCAGCTTCAGCTCCATTTGACTCTATTTTCCTGGGCCCCAGTGTGTGTACACAGCACAGCACCGCTCTCCAAGGCCTCCCTGACCTGGGTAATTAGTTCAGACCGAACAGTGTGCGCACTTGGACTTCTTTGTGCACTCGAGTCAGCGTGCTGAAGGCTGGTGCTGACACTGAGTGCTCTTTGACTCTGCATTGGGCAGTTGGACTGAGGTGGCTGGAGATGTTTTTGAAGCTGTTGTCATTTGTAACAGTGAACTTCTGGATGCCTGCAACCATCCTGGCTCGTATGAGACCTTGTGGTAACTACACATCACCTCCAGGCCAAGTTACTTTGCTGAAGTAGGGAAGTCTGGTGCTGGATGTGGCTACCTATGTGTGGGTCATACAGGGGCCACAAGGCAGGTTCTTAGGATGACTTTCAGATGCTGCTTAAATGCAGCCCAAGAAGTAAGGGACCTGGAAGTAGTAGGGTTGCAGCTCTGGGAAAGGATCTCTCTTTCCTGCTGCAGCCATAGCACTTGGCTTTTCAGGGCTCTAGGCTCCTAGAGAATTTAAATTCTAAAGAGAGACCCATCTTACATATCGTTGCCAGTCTCTAATATATAAAACACGGTCTAACCCAGATCCTCAGCTATACCTGAAAACAAGCCTTGTGTCTGACCTTGGATATTTCCTGTACTGGATGGATCCTACAACCTGAAGAAGCTTAATGTTTATCTGTAGGCTGGCACAAGCTCCAATGCTTTCCTACAACTGTCCTAGCGGGATGGAGAACCCAGGCAACCCTCTTCCCTAGGCACATGCTTTACAGCCAGCACATAGTGGGGGTGAGCGTTGAAGCACGCACCCTTCCCTTGTCATTCCTGCAGAGCAAATCCACCTCTTCCAGCGGTCAGTCCTGATAGCTCTGAGGTCTAATACCTCTACACTGGGAGTGCAGCACAAAACACACCGTACCAGAAATCCTCAGCCATGGCATTTATTCCTCATTGCTGAAGGCCCACATTACTACAATGAAGTAAGCAGGAGTTACTATTCAGAGATGAAGAAATAAAAGCAAAACCATCTAATCTGTGATACTCCCACCTAGCCATGCTATTTGGACATGTTCATTTTCCAGGCAACCCTTCTGCCACAGCAGAGTTAAATTTTAATAAGTGCAATTCATTGCCTCGCTGAACCAACGTCTGGAACAGCCCATGGGTACTATTGCCACACGCACCTGCTGTAATGAATACCAAAGCCTACTTCAGTGACCTGAATCTTTTGAAAATTTAGTCCTTTATTTTTATCCACTTAGAGGGAACACAAGCTGCGGTGTCCTACTTTTCCTGAGCTGTGTCATCTGACTCATCGATCAAAACTGAATTTGAGTCCTATTTTCACCCACTGACTCTCAATCAACCTAACAAACCTATCAGAAGTACAGAAGGACAATTTTGTCACTCAACCCAAGATACCTTTGCAAATCTTGAGTCATGTGAGATGTTTTAAGGTTTAAGAAAATTACAATTTCAGCAAGGCCAAATTCTACACTTTCCCCTGAAAACATACACTTGGATAGAAAGAACATCACAGGACAAGAGAAAAAGTTCTGTGAAGTAAGAAAACTTTAATATGAGGGGATTTAATGCTATTGGGTTGATTAATTTTTAATAGAATACAATAGTAGTATTGTTGTATCCACTTCTGTCAGAGCACACTGTACGCTCTTGTAACATTTACCAGATGTTCATGAGGGCATGTTTGCTGAGAAAGAAATCTAAAAACTGTCTGGCCTACAGTCTGTTAAAGAAATGGCTTAAAATGTAAGTCTATCCAGACAAACCTCAGTTAAAAACCTGACAGTTTTTTTTCCCCCTGTACTTTCAGAAATGCATAAAGTGATTAAAAACCACCACCACCTCCACCCCACCCCCCCAAAATCTGTTTTTCCTACTGTTATAGCAAAACAAGTATTGGTGACCTGATCCTATTCTGTCTGGCTCATGAGACATATATGGGAAACAACTACAACATATGCTAGAAGATCATTCCTTCCTTCCTCCTGAAATCTCTTTCCCAGAATCCAGCCTGCTATCCTTCAAACAAGTCTTTAACCTTGCCAGCAATAAAGAATAAAAGACCGGAAAAAAACAGTTTCCAGGGGAAAAAACAACCCTACTATTTCTCACAGTTCCACTGTTTCTCTTCTGATCTCTCACACCTGATTTTAAGACAGAGCTACAAAATACTTTGAGAAGATGAGGTTGGGAACTAACGTTTGCAACCCTTTTGAACATTGCCAACTATGTGTTCTGATTTTATGCTGCATTATGATTTTCTCTACCTCCCCCACTTCTTTGTTTAAACTCATTGTACCTGTGCCCATTCTCACTTCTAGCTAAAGCTCTCTTCTCCTACACACCCCACAAAGTGAATTTAGGACTATATTTTCATAAACAGAAAAATGAAATAAAATTAACACTATTATATTTTTCAAGCTGTCCTTTTGTTAATGAAGTCCTAACATTACCTCCGTGCAAATAACTAACGATTAAATCTTAAACCAGGCTGCAGAATTGACCATTAGTATGTGTTTTCCAATGAAATTGATTTGATGTGAAATTAATTCCGGGACAGTCTATATACAACTTAGTGTTAGGAACAATCTTCCTGACAGGCTTCATGCTTCAGATGGACCTCTGTTTTCTCTTCAAGTCAACATCAGATCTCTCATCAACATAAAAAAATATCAGAATATTAATAACTGATATTAAAGTTATAATTAATAGTAATCACATATATTGCCACAAGGACAATTACTCTTAGTAATAAGTAAAGGGAAGTATTTTTCTAGGCAGTACACAGAGAAGGAAAGAGGAAAAAAAAAAAACCCTAATATTACTGGGTAATAGAATAACTTTTAATATTACTAGTCAACAGGGACAAATAAATTGTTTTCACGTTGTACTGATGCCTTCTATTTCACTACAGTTAAATTCTTACCGTGTCTAGCTTGACTATAAAACACAAAGGCTTTCATATGCTGTGCGGTTACCACACCACATGAAATGTTTCTTTTTGAAAAAGCTGTATCAGAACAGTACAATTTACCTGTGATGGTGCAAACCAATGCTGGTGAGTAAAAGTGAATCTGCTGATGAAATTCAGTACATCCAAAATCCATTATTGAATGGAAAGGGAAAGTATTGTTTATAGAACAAGTAGCTCATGGGCTGTATACTCTTCTTTAGTTAATTTGAGTTTTGATTACAACTAATGAAACATAAGGCACAGTATGTTCCAAGGAGCCAAAACAAAGAAGAATCAGACTGTAATAAAAGAAGGTTTCAGCAAGATTTTTGTAGGAATGATGCATGGTGATATGTATTAAACATGAATCTTCGCTGATATTAAGCATTTAGGTTAGTGCTGAACAGCCCCCTCAGTCCTCAAAGGATTCTCAGTCCAGTCGCACAAAGGAAACAAGCATGAGAAGATAAGGAGAATATACATCCAGCAGCTAGAGGCTGAATTTTCTCCTGTCAGAATACCAGTAAAGACAAGTCAGCAAATAAGTCTGTGTACAAAGCACGGCAAAGTGTATTTTTCTACAGCATGTGGAAGGGGTGTCCAATTTCCAAGCTGGCCTCTGCTAGCAAGTTTTGTCCCCTGGTGGGGTCTTACCTTGCTCCTTTGCTGGGCCACACTCTTTATCCGTTAGTACTTCCTGCAGGCTTTTCTGGATGTTTGTATGCATGCAGGCATGTCCAAAACTCACCCGTGTCCCAGCTGCTCTATTGCCAGTCACCACTGACCCTTTCTACATGACACCGTCCCCTGCTAATGACGCAGCATCTCCCACCATTATCCCCCACTAAGAAACAGCCGTTGTTTTCAGTCGAAGTGTCAATGGATGAAAAATCCTTTTGGTGTGCAGCTCTTACCTTCCAGCATAACACTTCTGGGAAAGCTGGTCTTAGTGATTTATCATGGTGTCCAGGCTGTGGTGGCAATGTGCGACATAACGCCAGGGATGCCCCAGCTTCTGGCATGCTGCCTCGTCCCATATGGCAATATGTGGCCTATGTATGACTGTATAATGCCCAAAGGGGACAACAGACCTGAAGGAGCCTTACACAGAAGGACCTGTAACAGCATGGCACCTCAGGGAAACCAAGTGGCTTGTGGTTAGTTTCCTAAACACTAATTCAGAAACTTGAAGGTAGGCACTCAGAAATTTTTAGCCACAGGCTTCAGCCTGCTTAGACATTCCCATTCATATTGTGTGATAGATAGACAGACATTATTTTGGGAGAACGAAACGTGCTATTACTGCAGGATCATATAAATCCTGCCTGTCTTCTGAGAAGTTCAGATTGAAAGAAAAGCTGGATGTAACAATCTTAAAGCATTAAATATTTATGAAAAATATATATCACGGCATTTTACATACCATTGTGCAATATACTTTTGCAACTTTGCTCCCAAGGTACTTCTTTAATATCTTAAGTTGTTGACAAATGGCACGATGCATTGCAGCAGGAAAAGATCTCCCCTCCAGCCCCCCAAATGAACTCCCTAAGACATATTTCTTCTGCTTGATGTTAAAGCAGAAAACTGAATTTTCACCTCACCATTTTATATTGAAATGGTTTTGGTTATGAAAGTAGAATAATCAAGAAAACTATTTTAAATATAGCTTCACTAAACTGCAGGGGAAATTACATTGTCTGCTGAGTTTGAAAATCTATCTATAATTAGATTTAAATGTCACGCCTTTCAGTACATTTTAGCATTTCTGCAGACTGTAGTCCTTATGAGATATATAGTTTCAGAGTATAGCCGCCTTCTTATGAAAATTATGACCCCATGGCATGCTTTCAGGAGAGTATGTCTTTGTATTAGCTATAAAAGATAATCTAATTGTTGATGCAGTTGTTGACGAGTTTCCTCTCATGCCAGTAGCACAATTTGTTATAATTTGCTTTTCTCTATGTATTGTTGCATGGTGCAAGTTTGGGAGGAAAATGATTCATCTGTAGCTAAGGATAGTACAGAATTTTACTATAAATGTCCCTATTTCATATTTTACAAGTGGTGCTTGTATATATGAAGTGCTATTTACTCCATATAAACCGTAGTGGAATTTCAGCAATTGTAATATTTTCTTTCGTTCTGTGGTGTTACTATATAAATACACAAAAAAAGGTTATTAGTATGGAAGATATTTATATGGTTGTGCTTTTGCAGAAAACATGCTAACTGACCAGATGTTGTTGGGTTTTTTCATTATCTGTAACGCTACAATAATGCCATCACTTACAAGGTTAGGTTTTTTACTTGTCCACTTGTGATGGCTGTTTCCAAATTGAGGCTTTTTTTTTTGAAAAAGAAACTGAAGAGTGAAAAGTGACTCCTAAAGAAACTGTTGACATCATATTGATATTTCACCTCGTTATCAAGGCATTGCTATGCTTTAATGCCTTCTGGGTACACTTGCAGCACGTAGTGTGTGAACAGGGTGGATAGCTGGGGAGAGGGGAGGGACACGAGGGAGCTGTTGTGTCCCCTGGCCACCTCAGCTCTCTGCCACGTGTACTGGTGATGTGCACTCCCCTAGTAGCAGCCACAGCACTGGGAAGCCTCCGTGATCCTTTCCCCTCATCTTCCAGTCCACTTCTAACGTTTGACCAGCTCAGATATGGCGCCCAAATCGGTCTCTCTGCAGTGACACGGAGTGGAGGGAATGGGGAGCAGAGATGCAGTAGGTCAGGTCATTAGCTAGCATTGATCAGAGTAAACAAGACCAATGTAGATGGCTTATCCCACTTGCATTTTAGATGTGGGTGCCTCCATCCCTGAGAAGCGCAGATCTGCACCCCCCACCACCACCCTGTACTGCTCATTCTCAGGTGTTCAGCCACTGCTGGATTTGTGTCTAAACCAATTGAAATATAATGCAGTAGAAATATTTTCCCTTCAGGACCTCTGATTTTCAGAAGAAATAGTTTCCCTTGTTAGCCAGGAATGAACTGTAAAAATCACACTTCAGCCCAAATGAATTCTGACTGTGTTTGAAACTTTAACCTAATTAAACTGTTAAATTCAAACTCTGGCATAAAAAGAAAAAAAGAACGTCATTTTTGACAGTAGGTAGGTAAGGCAGCATCTCCCATTTCAGCATATTTTGTACCGTACAACGGTGAGTTCAGATATTTCAAATCTAATTAGGACATGTGCAGTAGACTTCCACTAAATTGTTGTGTAAGTAGAGCCATCATGTCCAGGACAAGCAGCTCAGGTGACCTGGCCTGCCTGGCCCTCCTGGCTTCCAGACAATGTGGCTGGATGAAAGAACACAATTTCTTTTATCAAGAACTCCTGGCTCCAAAGATCTGTCACTCCAAACAGCCACGGGAGCAAATCATATGTCAGCCTAAAAAATCAATATTGAAGAACAAATTGAACTATAACAGTGTGTCTGTCTGGTTGTTTAAAAATAGATGAACAAAGAAAATGCAAAGGACAGGAAGCAGCCAAGAGAGGTTTACAGAGATTACTCAAAGGTGGAAAAATTGAAAAGAAACTTCTCCTTCCAGAAACAGCCTGGCTCAACACCCACTGAAACCAAAGAAGTCGTTCCATCCTTTGACTTTGAAAGTCTCGTCTGTGTGTCTTCTCAGACACATCATTTGTGTCTTCTCAAACACAAATAGACAGAACCTAATGTCCTTTTTTGCCTATATGCTCATGCTAAGACCAATTAATATTGCCCAAATAATGTAAAGGGAAGGGTCTTGAACGTGTAATGATCTAGCCTTCAGGCCATAAACTTTCAAGGAAATGGAGCACAACAAATCTATCAACAGATAGAGTGAGCTAAGATTGTCCCAAGAGGCCTTATTAAAGTTACGAGAGAATTATAGACACATTCAAAAGGTCTACTGAAAATCACCATTGAAACCTCTGAGCTGTTATGAATGTCCTTTGGTGATACCTTTGAGACTTCCTGTAACATTCTACGGAAGATGCAATTTAAACTCCTTTAAACTCCACAGGGTGCTTCAAAAACCTGCAAGGATTATAATTTTCTAATAAATATTGTTGTATTGAACAGTTATTTTAAAATGCTCTTTTAAAGAAAAAAGTAACGCAAAGAAAAAAAGAAAAACACTTAGAATGCAAAGTTTTCACTATAAAGAAAAAGTAGAAAGGAGACAGCTCAAAATATGTAGCATGCATGTATCAGTAGGTGTGAATATTGTGAAACTCAAGGGTTGATAAAGAAATTAATGACATTACTAACCTTTCTATGATAGAGTAACTGCATCAGCGGACAAGGGAAAAGCAATGGATATCATCTATCTGGACTTCTGAAAAACCTTCGACGTGGTCCCCCACAACATCCTTCTCCCTAAATTGGGGAGATATGGATTTGATGGGTGGACTGTTCGGTGGATAAGGAACTGGTTGGATGGTCACATCCAGTGGGTAGTAGTCAAAGGCTCAATGTCCAAATGGAGACTGGTAACAAGTGGTGTCCCTCAGGGGTCTGTACTGGGGGACCAGTGCTGTTTAATATTTTCATCAATGACATAGACAGCGAGGTCAAGTGCACCCTCAGCAAGTTTGCAGATGACACCAAGCTGAGTGGGGC
>VYZW01054558.1:22518-33214 GCA_013401315.1 Balaeniceps rex
GAAGAGGGCCACAAAAATGATCCGAGGGCTGGAGCACCTCTCCTACGAGGACAGGCTGAGAGAGTTGGGGCTGTTCAGCCTAGAGAAGAGAAGGCTGTGGGGAGACCTTATTGCGGCCTTTCAATACTTAAAGGTGGCCCATAGGAAAGATGGGGACAGTCTTTTTAGCAAGGCCTGTTGTGAGAGGACAAGGGGTAATGGTTTTAAACTAAAGGAGGGTAGATTTAGGCTAGATATAAGGAAAAAAATTTTTACAATAAGGGTGGTGAAGCACTGGAACAGGTTGCCCAGAGAGGTAGTGGAGGCCCCATCCCTGGAAACCTTTAAGGTCAGGTTGGACGGGGCTCTGAGCAACCTGATCTAGTTGAAGATGTCTCTGCTCGCTGCAGGGGGGTTGGACTAGATGACCTCTAAAGGTCCCTTCCAACCCAAAGCATTCTATGCTTCTATGATTAATGAATCACTAACAGTGATCTACAAATACTTACACATTAAAGGCTTCTAAAAGTGGCTTGGTGAAGTTCTAAGAAGTATCACTAAACCTGGCTGTCTCAATTACCTCCCAAAGCTATGGAGGGCAAAAATTTTACTTACAAATACTGCTGTCATTTATCTGTCCCAACAGCTCAGAAGGCAGAAATATTCTTTACAACCAGAACTAAAGCTCTTTGTATGTCATCTGGATTTGCCATCTTGGACAAGAGCACAAGAACTGATTTGTGATTCCTACTGAACAGCATGTATGTAGGTGTAGAAGCAACGTAGTGATTTTTAGAAGGTTTTGTGCCTGAGCTGGTAAGACCTGTAAGTGCACTGTTAGGAGATGTTAAGTCCCCGTGTGAAACCAGTTCTACTCATACGTTTCTGCTGTGCAGCACCAAGTCTGATGAGCCAAAACCCTATAAACATCTGTTGCTTTATAGTCACTGAGCCTTATTCATGGTTCAGCATAGAGCTAAGCTTGGCTTCTGTTAAGATGGCAGCTTGTCTATAATTATATATTCCTCATCCTTTCCCAGAGCATCCACTTTTTTTTCCTTTTTTTTTTTTTTTTTCCTTTTTTTNCCTTTTATCCTTGGTAAGTAAAGCTTAAGTGTTGTACTTGCGTAGTGATTATCAGTGAGGAACCCAGAGAGCTTGGTGGTAGCTTGAGTAAGTTCTTACAAAGCTTGATTGTATAAGGTATGATAAAATACCTGCTGTCTACACAATCTGAGGAAAAACTAGCTGTGATGAATGGATAAACCTCACTCATGTTTTGTATCCTGGCATTCTGCTACCTGGAAGAAAGTCTGGGCTTTGAAACTCTTTCTATCTGATCCTGTGTGCATTTAAGGGAAAGAGAAAAACTGATACTACAGTTATTTATATAACATTAGCCTGTGATTATTTCTTGCTTGGAGAAAAATGTCCCTTTATTTATGGGAATGCTTGCAAATATGAATGGCTCCAGGGGATAACAACAGCCACTGAAAAGTTGGTATTTGGGACTTGTCTAATCCCTGACATTTTTGTTGGATAAACACCTTCTGAGAGCTAGACTCGCAGGAATAAACCTTGCTGGGTGCCATATCAGAGCGGGTAGGTTTTCTCTGGAAACTACCTTTGAAATGCTGATAATTTTTTGAAAGTTATTTATGAATTATTCCTGGAATTATTCTGTGCAGCTGCTTTATTTCTCATCATTGGGATTGCTCCTGTCGGGCAGGGGGAACCTGTGGGCTCCAACTTGTGACCAGTTGTTCCTCACAGCCTGGCCAGGGGGTTGGCTACGGGAAAGCTCATCTGATACCAGCACCCTGAATACTGTGCTTGCGTCAGCTCCTGGCTCAGTGGTTGTCAGAAGCTCCTGGATGCCAGTGAGAAACTTAGGTAATGAATTTCTTCCTGAATAGATGTTCCTGAAGAAGATGAAATAAATGACATATATTAGCTTGTTTTACAAGAAGTCCATCTTGCTTTTACTGACCTAATTACCCTGTAGTCATAGAGCTGGTTATGTTTTTCTAATGCATTCTGAAATCTGTTGCATCTGGAGCCAGAGCAATTATGACACCTCAGGTTCATTTTGACTAAAAGCGGTGACTGTTCTTACAGCTCAAATTTCATCAGAGAAACTCAGAGCATTTTCTAAACACTGGTACCTCTCAGAACACTTGGAGGAATATATGAATTACTAATAAGAAATATTCTTATATTTGAACATTACACACTGGCTTTTCTTCTAAAAATGTTTTCTGAATATACAAATACCTAAAAGTTCCATTGTATGTGGCACTATATACAGTATATGAGCAATCCAATAGGGTTTAGGGTAGGAAGTGAAACTGTAGTTGCCAGTAAAAATGAAAGAAACCATTCTGAGACACAAAAAGTAAATACTCAAGTTAGAACTTGGCTAGGATATGGAAGCTAATATCTCTGTGCTCTTGGAAATGAAATCATGCCATTTTTAATGACCGCAGTGTCAAGGGTGTTCACTTAAAACTGTTTAAACACAACTCCTGTTAACGCAAATCTGGACTTTATGTTAACATGGGGTCAGAGAGATGAGTCACATACAGTGAAGTAATAGTGAATCACTGAACCCACCTATAATAGGAGTCCTCTGGACTAGCTAGGCATTAATGACGTGTGACTGCTCTGCTTAAGGTGGTACAACTGCAACGCTCAGCAGGGACAGGACAGGTTTTCTCTCTGTTTGCAGGAGAGAGCGTGTACTCCCATCTTGGGTCACACAAAGGATGTGCAAACACGTGTAGAGGAAGGGGAAGGTTTAGGTGCAGACAGGCAGCCACATCGCTCCATCCGTTCTCAGGCTCTGTGCAGTACATAAGGGTTTCAGGTACGGGCAGGCAGCTGATGTGGGTTTGTGGCATGCACGCGAGAGAAGGAAGCCATCCTGGCATCCTGCAAATGCCAGAAGTGCTGGGGCTGGGGTGGGGGAGGGCTGTTTGGTGCCTGTGTGAGGGCACATGGCAAAGAACCCCCTGATTAACGGCGGGGTGATTAAACTGAGGCAAAAGGATTTTGGTAAATCATGCAACTAGCTGACAAGAGAGAGAGGATATTTTACAGGCAGAGGACTGAGACAGTGGTGAGGTGACTAAATGATACCCAGAGGTGTGAGACAGCTAAGAAATTAACTAACATCTCCTCATTCCCTGCCCAGGTTCTTAAAGCAGACAGCGTTACGTGCTCCGCTCTGTCCCTACAGCCTCTGTGAGAGGCTGTCCCTGCTGACCAGTGTGCGCTGCATTGCATGCTAAAAAATACTGTGCATAATGAAAGGCTCGGAGCCAATAGGGCTGTAGCAGCCTTAATTAAAAATGTAATTAAAACCCCAGAATGAGTTACTGTTAGCCAAAGGGGCTAGGAGAAACGAGAAGGCTGGTTTGGGTTTTTTTCCCCCTAATATATTGGAGTGGGAATGGAGCTAGAGAGATAAGAGGGCAATTAAAAATGAGAAATGGATGAAATTAATGATGACTCAAAATGGCTAGGAGAGGCTGAATTTTTTCTTTTTACATCTGTCTGTAGTGTATTAAATAAAGAAAAGAAGTTTGAATAATCAGGAACTCAGAATGATGCTGTAAAATTAATTGCTGATTAAGAACACAGAAAGAGTTACTGGAAAATGTAAAATATATGATGTAATGGCTCCAGCAATACATATCTCAAAGTATCTAGAGGAATTGTGGAGCCTGAGTGGATTTGACAGGGCAGTGTAGGGTGTTTGCAACACCTGGCTTTATGTACCTAATGCCAGTGCTAAGTTACAAGACTCATCCCTCTGTAGTCATGGTGAGGGAGTCACCTCCAGAAGACAATAGTATAAATGAAGATCCAGGAGTCTCTGAGGGGAGCCAACCCATTCACCTGGGCATCTGAACTAGTGCCTTAATGCAAGTCATGTGAAATTCCCCCTTCGTTTCACACCGCAACACTCCATGGAGAGACCAGGGGAAATAAAGTGTTTTCCATCAGAGATGGATGTGATAAAACCTGCTGCTGCTGATGCTACTGCTCCACTCAGGTTATTACAGTGTTCTTATTACCAGGACGCTAGAGCCTTACTGATATTGAGTTCATGCTGGCTCTTTATTCCCTTGACTCCATCAGCTTCCAAAAGAAAAAACGAAGGAAACTCTGAGACAGAAATGAGGCATCTTCAAAGGGCAAAGCTGCCACTTCAGTCGCTTGTACCAGCACTAAGCTCAGAATGGTAAACTTCAAAGGGAGCAAAGCCTGGTTTTGTTAGCAGCTGGATGAAGCAAACATAACGCATATCAGCACAGATATGGTTTTCCTGACTCCAGAGCTAAGAAAACATCTTTCGTGCATCTGAAGACTAGGAAATCAAAAGTGATTCCCTCGTGATTTCATCCTTGTGCTTTAATCCAGGGATCAGAAATGATCCCTAGCAAGAATCTGTTTTGTTAACTGGAACCAGCAGAGAACTGTAGAGTTGGTACACCTCAAAAAGCTCCCGAAATAGGATCAATCTACTAAAATAGCCAGTGGGAGGACAAGACAATAAGATATCCAGAGACCAGTGTTTCATCCTTCCATTGCTTACCGTCCATGCTTTCTTCACTCACTGCTGAAGATTTATGCATCCTTGATCATTTGCATCCATGTGACTGTACACAGGGTAGTCTGGAGGGATCGTTCCAGTCTTCGCATAAGGAAAGCACTGGCATACTGGTGTGAAAAAAGAGACAACATCTCTGACAAGCAGACCATGCACGAAATATTAAAATGCTACCTACCCCAGCTACTGTGGGTTTGTATCCAGCATTAGTACACCACGCACTATCAATGAGTGGCACCAGGGAGTTTAAGAAAGCAAGGAAAAAACTGTTTTGCATACAGTTTTTTCCTATAGACTGCTAATTAAAAACAAACATACCAAAAAACCAGAAGTATTTACTTTGCTGCCCTGCCCCTTCTAAGCAGCACAGCTAGAACAGAGCTGGCTGTGTGCTGCCGTTCCCAGCAGCACGCTGTGTCCACCCTTCCAGCTCCACAGAAACATCCCAGAAAAGGGCAGAGGGGTGGGCAGCACGCAGGCAGCATGTTTCCCTCACCATTTTGAACTGGAGTAAGGGTAGAGATCTCAAGTTCCTAGTTCAGTCTGGAAACAGGCATACAGCCTCATCACCTTCCATCTCAGAGACCAGCAAAAGCCGTCAGTGGGTAAGATGGGACAACAGAAGATCCTAAGCCACTGAATGGGAAAATAATCTTTATTAACCTCTGCTTCCAGGGCCTGCTCCCACTGGCCTCCACCCTAGCCATTAAATCAGCTAGAGTCAGACTAGGAACATCAAATCCCAGTGGCTTCCCCTGGTTGATTCTTCTTAATACATGCATAAAGAGGAAAGCAGGAGAAGCTTGAGTGGCAGTTTTAACAGCTTTAGCCTCTCTGGAAAAATCTGCGGCAGCCATCAGTGGCAGATTTTTTCCTTAGCCTGTTTGCAGTCTTGAACTCCCATGTACATCCCACTTGTTATTTTACAGGCAACGTTATGGCATTTAGTCAGAAGGGAAGACCTACTGCAGGCAAATGAAAGATAGCTGAGCAAAATATTTCCATCTGATTCTGCCATGAACACCAGCTGGTCATCTACACCTTTCTTGCTCAGAAACCCTGGGGATAAATTTGCATGAAACTGTATATATGCACACTGAGAAAGCAAGCAGTGCACCAGGTGGGAAAAGCAAGGACCACAGCAGAAAGACAGACTGGAATCTCTTGGTCAGTTTTGGTTTAACACCTTGTACTTCTTTAGATAGATCCACACAGTGTCCCATTATCTCCTCTGACCTGGTCTCGTGATTCCTGTGACTTTACTGGCTTTCCCTCTTGTGTCAGCAGAAGACGTGGGAAAAGAGGCATAGTTTCTTCCTCCACAGGACCTGAAATGCATCACCGTGTGCCCTAACGAGGATGCCTTCCCTGTTGTGATCCCTTTTCCATGTTTTCAGGGATCAGACCCACTTTTTAATGATTGCAACAACGTTTGAGATTCAGAAAACTTCCCCACTTAACTTCCCCCGTTTTCTTTTCACTATTGAGAGAGAGAGATTTAGGAAAAACCACAGGTGACTGACATTCCTTGGTACGTTCTCCTGTGCTTTTCTGACAGGAGATGTTAGAGTAGATACACTCTTACACTGTTACACAGAAGGTCAAATACAACCCTAAGACTTCTACTGTCTATGTGTAGAAATCACCAGCACTGAACCCATGCACGAGTTTATCACCTGCAGCCCTCATCTTGCCTTCAGGTGTAGGTGGCATTAAAGCATATGAAAATAAAATTCCACATAAAATTCATGCTACTAATCCATGCCTTATTTTAATCCCCCTTAATAAGCCCTTAGTACATGTTACAATCCTTAGTTTTTTTACAAGTGCTGCCTACTATAAAGGAATCAGATACACTAGTACACTCAGGTTCCTTTATCCTAATCCAGAGAGACAAAAAAAAGGAGAAAATGTTAATAAGAACTTCTGATAGCTTTGCACTGCGTGATTATCACAAAATCATGGCTTCAATGCACTAAAAAATCCACTCCATAATCAGTATAATTAAAACCTTACGTACATCTTCCTGTTTCCCCTGCAAAGTGGTCATTTGTTAAATTGCCAGATAAGGTTGCTGCATCAGCTTTGCATTTCAACCTGATTTCATGGTGTAACAAGGCACACGCAATCACCCTCTGTGCCTGCTTGCACGTAGGTGTATCAGCCCTTGTCTAATAACTATTGCACTAAACAGCCAATTTCAATCAAATCTTTGGAGGTCTCAAAGGTATTCTGGTCCTATAAGATTTACGACAACAGAAAACTATGAGGAGGAAGAATTTTCTGTGCGTGCTTTTTCTGAAAGAATTGTAAGCACCACCCACTTTATTAGGTGTAAGGGAATCCACACAGGAGCCCAATTAAGCTTTATTGGTCCTCCGGTTTACCAAACTATTCGTAGGTAACATGATCATCCCACATGGACAGAATCATTGCAAAATAAGGAAAACAGGAACCTCTGGAGGGCTTCTAGACCAACCAACTGGATAAATGATACTGTGTCATACCTGATAAACATCTGTCTAACCTGTTAAAGATTTCCAATCCTGAAGTCTCCCCAGGCAATTATATGAGCATACATCTTTATTCCCCACCATCTTGTACTACAGCTGAAACATTGTAATACATTAGTGAAGCTCTATAAAATATGGTTCAAAGCCTGCCGCTGGTGGCTGCGTTTGCATTTCAATTTACAGAAGTTTAGATGAGGGAAGGAAGGTAAAACAATGCTGCAGCATTGATTTCTCTCAGGGACATGATAGTTGCATAAAGGGCTCTGCTCATTATAGCCACCAGCCATCAACAGACTCAACAAAAGCCACAGCAGCGTTGCGGTAATTCGGTAATACCATAGTCCATAGCTCTTTAAGCTGAAAGCATGCCACACCTAAGAATTGATTGTCAAAGATAATGCCCCAGCAGCCCCCTGCAATAAAACAAGGGTGGACTTGACTCCGAAAGGTCCTTCAGACGGTGAGTCGCTGCCAGAGCACTTTCCTCCAGTGTACCTTGTTTTTAATTGATGGGACTTCTCAGAAGGTGGATCCATTATACATGACTCTCTTCAACTTCAGGACTTTAATCCCAGGGAAGCTACCAGCAAAGCTCCCTTAAGTTTATGTTGGAAACAATGCGGACCATCCTTAAAAGCAGAAAGTGCAGTATTTAGGCAGAAATATGCTGTTCAGAAAAAGACTCAAGAATATCATTGCTTCTCAAAACATCAGTACCTATTTTCCTAGTTAAAGGGAACGGATCAGGCTAGGCAAAAATTACTGTCTTCATGTAGATGTTTCACTGCCTAAATCTGAGATTACTTCGGAGGGGTATGCAATAATTTTACACACGCTTAAAAGCAGTGCCTCAAGGATGACTGAGAAGACTGCAAAATGCCGTCCTCTCTCTTCTCTGGCTTAAGGGAGTCCCAGCTGCTCACTCTTTCACTTCCTTCCAAGCTGACACCAAACTTCTGCTCACAGTCCATCTGGGTCCCTAGGTTGTGTGTATGTACACTGTAAGGTTTGGGGAAAGAAGTAGATGAAGCAATGTCCATGAAAAACAATCTAAGGAATTTTCCTTGACCAGATCTTAGCTCTGTGCCTCTCCCAACCTTTCCCTGGGAGTGAAAAGTTTAGTATGAAATTCTCTTTGGTGAAAATCCTTGGTTCTGTTTGCACCATCTTAAAAATCTAAAAGCTTCTGCTGCTGCAACTTGGCACAACTCCTTCTACTTCAGGGGGGTCATGTTGGTTTCTATCAGGTTTGGAGCTGCCATCAGCCGATCAATGCAAGAGGGTAATTCCTCAAATGAGGGAGATAACTCCATAGAACAAGGCAGCGATGGCATTCGTACTCTGCTCTCCCTAAGCCTGCCTTCTTGCCAAAAAATGACAAAATATTTAAGCATAACATAACTTTTTAATTGTTTGTGGCATTTGGAGTTGAAACTCTAAGCAATAATTATGCTAATGAGAAATAAAGTATTTTCTTGGCAGCAGAATACTTTTTTGTTGGCATTGTTGTTGACTTGTTTATTTGTTGCTTTCTTGTCATCGTTGCTGGCTTCTATTTGTATGCAGTAAGTGCCATTTAAAGCTGTCCTTGAGAAAACTGCTGCAGCTTCCAAAAATTGCTTTCCCATTTCTTTTTTTCTGGTTTCAAAAGTAACAGCTTTCTGTCTTTTCAGGCCTTCGACAACCGCATGCCACGTAGCTATTCCCTGAGAAGGGTAATGACTTTCTCAGCAGCGCAGTACGGCAGTGCGCCGGGGGAATAGATGTGGGGACTTGCCATTGCAACAGATATGAGAGAAACGAAGTGCCCGACCACAGAGGCCTCAGTATTGGCTTGAACGATCACATTCCCGTTTCAGTTCTTAATTGCACAATGAGCAGGAGGAAACGGAGTAGATCCAGGGGGATCTGCAAAGAAAGAAAGGAAATTCTTAGCCAGAGCTTGCTGCAGAAAAATGCTCTTCTTCAGCTTATACAATTTGAGCATAAGCAGCAGCTTTATGTAAGCAAAGCCATTTTCATAGGGAAGTCCCTTGAAAAACTGGTGATTCAATTCTGCTTTCATTTACTTAAGTGGACCAGCCCCAGTGACCTCCTCTGAAGATGGGTCTTTGCTGAGCTGGATGGAGGGAGAGGTGAACCGGGGTGGGAAGGCAGGGGAGGAGAGGCCGAGCAGTTGCGCAGTGCCTCCCTGCAATGTGGTGTGCAGTGGCCACTGCTGCAAACACTGGCAGCAGAAAGGCTGCAGTCCTCAAAGCTTCTGCCCTGCCTGGTTTAGGGCTGCGTATAGATGCTCTCTGCCTGTAGCGGAGTCCCACCTACTCGTGGAGGATCTTTGGCCCCCCAGCATACTATGAGGAAGGGAAGCATCAGTTCAGCCACAGTGGAAGTGATGCCTCAGTTCACTTAAGCGATGGGTAAGAGGACTGGTCCACTCATTAGTGTGATTTGCATGAGCCAGAAAAGCCCTTGCTGTGGGAGCAGGGTCGCGAGCTCTGTGGAGGGGCACTGGTGGACAGTGACTGTGACATGGACCAGGCCAGGGGAATCTTTACACAGAGCCTTTAAAAAGGATGTGAGGCTGATTTCCCAGTTTCCCTTGTCACATCTGTGGATAAATCACAGTGGGCATTTGGCATTTCATATTAAGATACAACTGATTCTATCCAGTGACTGAGTTATCCTGTGACGCTTGTTTGAAATAATGTAAATAGAAAGTGAAATCTGTTTTACTTTTTTTTTCATTTATATGAGTTCCTGAGATTTTGATCATATTTTAATGGAAGGTCTAATTAGTGGGTAATTGAGTTAAAGGTGAGGTACTGCAAATGCAATTCATTAAAGCTTGAATTTTAAACTACTAATATGTGTGTAGCTGTTAGAAATGAGAAACTGAGACACAGAATAACGTCTGCTGGATCTACTGTCCCCGCGTTGCATCTCTAGCATGCAATAAATTACATTATTTTCTTCTTTTTTTCTTCAGGGATATTGCCCAAAAAATCTATTACTTACCAGATCAATGAATCAATAGATGTTATTTTTTCTCCTCGTGCTAGATCTGCACTAAGCACAGCAAGGAAAACCTGCCTCTCAGTGCACAGAAATTCGTGACCATTAACACACAAAATGGTCACTCTACAAAAGCTATATGTTCCAGCACTTTGTGTTCCACGTCACCATTTCTACACCTTTTTGTATACTTGGTGAACAGCTGTGGGTTTTTTTTTTAATAAAGAGGATATCTGATTTCCAAAAATACAGAATCATCTGTAATTACAAGAGCCACAGGCTGACCAAAATAAACCTTGTTGCTTGCTTCAGGTTATATTAGAAGCAGCTTTCTCAGGGCCTGGCACTCGACAGGTGTTTCTGAGAGCTGCCCTGCTGCATTATGAGCAGTTGCTGATAACAATCCTGCCGCCCCAGCATGTCTGCTGCTATACTGACACAGCCCCACTGTCTCTAATTCTGCTCCTTGTCAGAGGATCAGACCTACCCAGGGCACACTGCTGCAGGGAAAACAATGTCTTTGTACAGGCACATAAAATAAAAACAACCAGGAATCAACCAGATGCAAGTAAGAACA
>VYZW01054562.1:16529-38819 GCA_013401315.1 Balaeniceps rex
AAACTCTCTTCCTGCTCCTCACTTTCCTTGCGCATTGCTGCAATGTGTGCTCATTGCCCCTTGTTCTTTCATTTTATACTTCCAAGAAGTCTGTCTTCACTATAACCCGTCCTTAGGTCACTGAAGACTGCACTTAAAACCACCTCTCCCTGGTCTTCTTTTCTCTAGGATGAACAAACCCATGGTGGTAGCACAGCACCCAGCTTGACATTATAAGCCTTGCATGGAGTTAGCAGCTCAGACTCCATACCAGGGTATCAAGGCCACTTACACTGTAGATAAGATCTGGCTTGCATCCCTGTGGTGCAGTCTGCAGGCAGAGCAGGCTCATACCAGCCTGCAGTCTCTCAGGTCAGCAAAGCTGTAAGGATACTACTGAGTTTCTAGCGAATATTTAATCTGGTGGCACTCACTAGAACAGAGCACAGTAATAACTAGTTTTGCCAGCTGAGCAGCATTAGCAGGGAGTTAGACTCTAAGCTGTGGGAACAAAGTGCAGACACTAGCCTCCTGTAACACTGCCTCAGTTTATTCATCTACCATGAATCTTCATAACACTGGAGAAAATAAAAAAATCCATTATCATAATGGATCTGTATTTCTGTAGCAGCTGGATCCCCTCCATTTTAGGTAAGGACCAAATGAGCACAGAAGAAAAAGTTGGTCCCCTGTCAAACACCTTGCAAGTACTGTATGTTCTAAAACATGTTGTTATAAATGAGAAGAAGAAATATGAGTTCATCTTCCTTGAAGAGAAAGGTCAGTACATTATAAAATACTAAAACTGATGTGCCAAGAATACCTTGACAACATTACAAAACAAGTTACTGATTACCAAAGAGACTAGTTAGTTTTCGTTATTGCTTAAGAAAAAGGTTATCATTGCTGAAGGACAAAGCAGATAGCATGTCTCCTGACTTGTAATTGTTCCTAATAAAAGCAATTAAGTAGAATATGTAATTCATCACCTTTCATTCAAGGAAAGACTAATTAGATTCCATCTAATTTTAAAACTTCAGTAGCAACAAATTGTGTCACTTGATTTTCCCATCACCTCTTTAATCATATTGCTACTGTAGGCTTTTCTTGAGGTTATCAGAAGGTGTTAGGTATGATTCTAATCATACATTTTATTTCCAATTAATTTAATTCAGTGGAAATACTCCCCTACTGTGCTCTGGCATTCTGGATAGAGTTTCTGGCACTCCAAGATTTTGTATATCAAGACTTGCTAGTTTCCTAAAATTTTTGTAGTATTCAAGGTGGAATTAAACTCTGAGGAATGGAGAAAGGAAGAAGTACAAGACTGTTGGCTTTTGTAGCTACCATTTTCCATGAACCTGTGGAAGTGAGCATGCACTGGTGTGGAAAAAAACCACTATTTTTTCTGACCTGAATTTCATGTAGTAAAATGAAATGAGACAGCATCGTTTCTACACCTGGCCCTCCTTTCTGAATCAGTCACTATAGCATTTCATGAATGTGCCAGGTAGGTTTGCTGCTTAAGATAGCACAGTATCTCCCAGAGAAATCTCTCCCAAGATTTTCTGTGGATCAAACATAGGTCAGTAGGAGCTCTGTGTAATTACAGACACTGTACAGTAGCAACATTGGGACATTCTGGCTGGACTAACTTGACTTGCTTGAAGTGGGTTTTTGCACAGACTAATGCTTTTAGTTAGCAGCAAAGCATTACAGATCATTCTGTCACCTTTAACTGAAAGCAAGGCTGCAGTTGTGTCTCTGCAAATTTGAAGAGTGCATCTCAGCCTATCATCTCTGCCAGCTTCCACTTGAATGATTGTTGGATAGACTCTTTGTTTCAGGATGACTGACATGGTAGGAAGTCATTACATGCATGGGTGCTTGCTCTAGAAGTTTGGTTGGAGGCTTAGTCACAGTATGTTGGTTCTGGCAGGCATGATTATTAACATCAACACATAAAAACTGGCTTACTAGTATGATACGGTGGCATAATCATGAAACAGCTATGTCACACATAGCGGATACACACAGATCTCAAATACTTCATCCACTCTTCAGCTTCAGAGCATCAAACTCAGCATCAGACGAGAGGTACTTCACATCAGTACTTGAAGATGTGGACCAAACAACACATTCTTCCTGTGTATCTTCTCTCACACATCTTTTTCCTTCTTCTCCTCACTGCTGTTTCAAATGAATAAATTAATTTCACTTTAAAAATACCAGAATTAAAATCTCCTGACTTGATATTTCAAATGTAAATGCACAGAGCCAACAGTGAATACATCCAAGAGCCAGGAAAGTATTTCCAGCATGCTTTCAGGTATCTGAACACCCATACGCATCTTCATTCTCAGCAATATATATTTGCTCACATACACAGAAGCTTATGTCTGTCCCATTCAGGGTTCCTACATTATTTTCCTATTTATTGTATTATTACTACATTACTGCACCTGTCGGTTAAGGTGACTAAAATCCTTCTAAAGAAAGGAAAAGGAAGGCTGGGCTCAGGACGTCACTGTTCAGATTTCTTTGAGAAAACATCCCTTTGTAAAGCTGACATGCAGATTTCCATCCTCAGCACACCAGTGCGTGCATTAGGCAGCTAGAGTCCATTGCTGACCCCACTCAAGCTTCAGGCAGATCAACCAGGCCTGCAGAGGTGCAATTGTCTCATGTTCCCTGTCCCAAAATAGCAATCAGAAGTGCCATACTTAAGTGATGGTCTTCCCTTCTTGCCAGTGTTATCTACAAAAGTAGCACCATTTGAATGTAAAACTAACAGGAAAGAAACACTTGAGAATGTAATACAACTACAGTTGCCTAAATATTCCCCAGGCTAAGTAGCCAGATTGGGCCAAGTTGCTAGCCATTCCTAAGAGATGCAGCCAGGGTTTTAAGGCAAAAGAACTGTAGGTATTTCTTCTGCCGAGGCTGAAACAGTGCTTACCATAATCACTGGCTTCAGTAGGTTTGTCCAAGACTTCCCGCTGGAGCTCATTTCAGTGCACCTTCCCCACACCTTTGCCAGAAGTTCCCTCCAGGTAGGGAGAAAAACATCTCAGAGCAGCACAGTGAAAGCTGACCACGCTCATTACATCAGAACCCTGAAGCTGCTGCTAGTACTGTAAGGAAAATACCTTATTACCACACTTCTTGTGATACATTAAACATCCAGAAGACTGACTGAGATGTTTGGCTCCTGTTTTGTGAAAGGACATCCCCATCCTGTCTCAGACACCAACACCTCACTTGTCTGTGCCAGCAACCCTTCCTCTCGCTGCTCATTTCCCTCAGCCTAGAGAAGCCTCCAAGGCCCTCGGGGGGATTGTTGTTATCATAGCCAATGTCCCTGTCTCCAGAAGCAACTCTCAGACTTGAATCTATATGAATTTGACTGTGCAAAATGTGTTACTGTGTTTATAGGCTACAGGGCGCTGGGGAAATCAGTCCTAATTACTCCATTTTGCAAATACAAACATG
This sequence comes from Balaeniceps rex, assembly GCA_013401315.1. Lineage (NCBI taxonomy): Eukaryota > Metazoa > Chordata > Aves > Pelecaniformes > Balaenicipitidae > Balaeniceps > Balaeniceps rex. The sequence continues at coordinate 20,001 of VYZW01054562.1, forward strand.
TTCTTTCATATTGCTATGAAGTCATATTCCAGAGGCTCTGTGAAGCCTTGTATCAAGATTAGAGACTGATGTCTCCCAAGTGATTCCTCAGCAGGCTCTGCCCTGCAAATTCTTTTGAACATTTTTGAATGATTTCAAGTTTTAAAGAGACAAAAATGACCTTGTTTGTCTTCAGTGTGAATGACAGACAACAATGACAATTGAGGAATGGATGGCAGGGTTTTGCTTTAACTCTGAGAACTCACTGTCACTCAATATGATACATTGCATGATAAATGCTATGGCAGTAAAATCAAAGAGTATGTCCCTTGCTCCCAGGCACGTGTACTCCATCACAACACCTGCCTGTGAATGTATAACTTCCTGTAGATTTGTCCCTGTAGCTAGGTAGATTTTTAAGGTTATTCATTAAAAGAATAGCTTTTGATATATTCTCAAACTTGAGTCTGTTGTCCAAATGTTACGCTACCAGTATCCACTAAGGAATGTTTAAATGCAAGAAAATGGAGGCAATTTTTGTAGAGAATATACATGGTAAAATACTGAGAAGTGACAGAGCCATACAAATACAGCAGTGTTTGGGTGCTGACAGAAGTCATTTGCCCTGATTGACAAATATAGCTGTCACTTATGGACATTAAGGAAAGAGACCTGTTATTTCAAGCCAGGAATATGTTTATTCTGGGGCAAAACTAGCAGCCCAGTCATCAAAGAATGATGGGAAAAACAGCCTTGGAAGTTGCTACCTTTAATAAGAAAAGTGAAGTTCGTGAGGAAATGGTAAAGACTGTGAGATTATTTGGTGTCCTTGGTCCTGTTCAGTTTAGTCATATAATGGAGCGGTCACATTTTAAAACTGGAAGGTGCTATACATAAATGCAAAGGTGAGTTTGCGCAAGCTTGGCAAATCCCTTTGCATGTATTGTAGAGATTTTATTTTAAACCTGAGCTAACATACAGAATCTCTTATGCAGAATAGCTCTTGAGAGGTAGTTTGATTTTTTTTAATCTCTTAAGGAATCAGATGGAAAAAGAGAAAGGAAAAAAAGGCGGAAAATAAGCTTTCACATAAAACACCACCATCATTTTAATCTGTTAGATCAGAGAAACTAGAGTTTGGGAAGGTGTAGTGTGCCAAACTGGCCTTGCTCTAACCCATCAGCCTCATAAAAAATCTGAGGTGAGAGGGAGGGAAAACTGAGTTGGTTACACTTTTCTTGTCTTTTTTAGCTTGTTATAGTTGAATAAAATCCTACCTAGCCAAGCTTTCCACACGTAGTCTTCCAGCTCATTTGCTCATTCCGATTAGTTAGGAAAGATGCATGGAAAGAACTGCCTGTTTTCCTTAAATGTATTTCTGCTAAGTCACTCAACCTCACTGTTAGGAGTGTTTCAGGGCAGCTTAGTGTTGTGGTTTAGCTCCAGTCGGCAACTGAGCACCACACAGCTGCTCACTCACCCTCCCCTCCCGCAGTGGGATGGGGGAGAGAATTGGAAGGGCAACAGTAAGAAAACTCGTGGGTTGAGATAAGAACTGTTTAATAATTGAAACGAAATAACAATAATAATGATAGCAATAAAATTGCAATGAAAAGGAGAACGACAGAGAGACAAACAAAACCCAGGGGAAAAAAACAAGTGATGCAACCGCTCACCACCCGCCGACCGACACCCAGCCAGTCCCCCAAGCAGCAATCGCTGCCCCCCGGCCAACTCCCCCCAGTTTATATACTGAGTATGACATCATATGGTATGGAATAGCCCTTTGTCCAGTTTGAATCAACTATCTTGGCTGTGCCCCCTCCCAGTTTCTCGTGCACCTGGCAGAGCATGGGAAGCTGAAAAAGAAAGTCCTTGACTAGTCTAAGCACTACCTAGCAACAACTAAAACATCAGTGTGTTATCAGCATTCTTCTCATACTAAATCCAAAACACAGCACTGTGCCAGCTACTAGGAAGAAAATTAACTCTCTCCCAGATGAAACCAGGACACTTAGTAAAATCTCTTTTTACGTAAAATGCACTGCCTTGAATCAATCTGAACAATTCCTTTCCTCTTCAGCACTCAGATGTTTTGACTTTGTTGATCCATGGGCAGTACATATAAAATAAAGTCTGCCTTGCCCTAGAGAATTTACTCTCTCCTATTTCCTTACACCAGCCATCGCAGTACTATGGTAGGTTATGCTATCCTTCTCACATTAAAAGTTCTGGTATAGAAGAAGAGTCAGGCAGTACCCAACCATCCATTTTTAACAAATTCTCTAAAATTCATATGGGATATGGGAAAGAAAAAAATGCACCTACATTTAGCTTGATAATTCCCTTGCCTGCAAAAGGGTCACTTTTACACCTGATTTTTTGAACTGTGTACTGTATCTGCTTATTATGCTTCTAGTAGAGTCTGAGTCCCAGATCTTCTTACCCCTGGAAAAGGGCAATGGGACTTTAAGATGAACTGATTCTCTATTCACTTCAGCTTGTACATCAGAAGTCTCAGACAAAGGCATAGTGCAACAAACACAATGAAAATGAAAATACTTCCTATGTTCCTTGCCAGCTACTGCTCTTTTGAGAAATTCCAATTAGATATTCTATAGCTCTGTATTTTTTAAATCAAAGTACCTTATGGAGTACTGTCAACTTCGATTAATTTCAAGGTTAAAAGTCAGGCAGGTTACCAGTGAAAAGTGTTTTCAAGACATCTTTCGTACTCTACCTTCTTTTCTGCCAACATACTTGGCAGGGTACTGAATTGCTGAGAGACTGGAAGCTTTCTGATTTTTTATTTCCAGGTTAACCAACCATTTGAACTGCCTTGAAGCCCTCATAATTTTCTAGTCCCCAACTCCAGCAAAAATAAGCAATTTTATTTCATTGAGAATTACACAGTTATTGGGAATGCATTCTGGAAAACTACCATGAAGGGAAATTAACATCCTACTTGCTCCATCTTTCATTTTCATCTCTGATATGAATATCTGTTCTTGAATAAGCCATCTGTAGGCCTCCTACATATTAATGTTAAGTATCAAGCTATGAGCTGTTTCAAACTACCTAGCAGAATGCTAAAGAGGTAGATTGGCTGTTTTCATGGTCTCAATAATATATTTAAATGTAAAGTGGTTGGATAAAAAACATCAGAAAACCCATATGAAATAGCTCTTCATTTGAAGAGCAGTCCATTAAAATTATGTTGTAAGGGAACATTGAGCATAAGGGAAAAGTAGAATAATTAGCGAAAAGCAATTAGGACAAAACTCAGTCCAGATTGATTGATATGCAAATGTCCTGGACTGGAGACTTTATTCATGGCCACTGACCTTTTGGATAAAGTAGGTTTTAGTGGATATTGAAGAACATGTGTTTCATTCCCTGGGGGAAAAAAAGTACAAGTTTGACTATAGAAATTAATCAGTAGTGTCTAGATTTAACTGTGATGTTTCACAACTGTAATGCACATATTTTATAAAGGTAATGAGACAATTTAACTGGGGAAGAACATCTCCTTCTGGTGATATGATACCAATTTACTCTTTTTTCAGACTTCAGAGGAGTCACAAACTCACTTAACATCTCCACAGGGCTGATAGCTTTCCCAACACCATGTCATCTGTAACTGGTGTACAACCTGGGTATGAAAATACTCAAAACACCAAAATATTTTGACAGGTCTTTCCATATTTGAAATACCTTCCCAGTTTGACATAAATTCACCATTTCTCTTTGAGAACTGTATTCTTCCATACAGTGATCGCAAGTTTTGGTGACTATCTCATTTATTGCCTGCTTTTAAGAATGCCTCCTTTTAAGAATGTCATGGAAGACACTGCCAAAAACTCTACTAAGTCAAGTCAGAGTCCATCAGTTGCATTTTTCTAATTCACCAGGCCAGACATCTTGTCAGGAAATTAGACTGTTTTATTCTCAATAAAACCATTTTATCATCTTGCAAATCAAACTTAATAACTTGAGCAGAATCTTTCCAGTGATCAAAGTTCAGCTGCCTAAAAAACCAGAAAGCTAAGGACCTTCTGCCTTTTAAAAATGCAGAATGTTGAGCCTTTTCCAGTCTTCCAAGACATTCCCTGTCCTCCATTAATTCTCCAGACAAATGCTAGTGGTTCACAAAATATATCGGCTGCTTCTTTTGGTTCCCTTATAAGATGCTTTTTAATATTTTTTTGCCAATAAACTGTAACACATCTACATTAGCTAAATGTACTTGATTCTGCTCTTCAGCCTCTTGTGAACATATGTCCCTTCTATAACCATTTAGTTAAAAGTATCTGATTGTGTTAAATTTTTGCGAAGACTGAAGCGAAGAAATAATTGAATTCTTCAACATTCTTTGCTTCCCCTCTTATCTGTTCTTTTCTTTTTGCTAAGGACCACTACTTCCTTGTTTCTCTTCCACTTCTGACAGAATCTTTTAGATTTGTCTGTCTCTTACTATCTAAGGTCTACGGGGCACCTCCACTTTCTTTACATTCTTGAATTATTCCTTCATAAACACAGCTTGTTTCCACTTCTGCAATAATATCTTTTTGATTTTCAGGTCTGCCAGGTTCAGATTTATCCCCAAAATTCCCTCCTTGCCAGCCTCATGGATGTATTGCTTTTTTGAAATCCATTCTTATTCTATTACTATTCCTCTGTCAAATTTTGTTAAAAAAAAAAAATCATTGTCTTTAACTTACACTTCCTTCCACTGTGGTATTTTAATCAATTCCTGCTTATTAGTTGAGACCACACAGAAAATAGCTCAGCCTCATACAATATCCTCCATAGTTTGAACAGGACTTTATGTCCAGCTTGTTCTGAAAACTGTGTTCTATTACATTTTTCAATAAGTCTGCCTGTGTCTTTTAATTTCCCAGTAGTTATTCAACTAGTTCAAGTCCTTTAATTCACTTAGTGTTGTGGTTTTGTGAGTTCAAACCAAATCAAACACCTTCCATTTCTTCCCAAATAGGTGATTTGTAGCCACAAATCTCATACATGTTCTTCTTACCACAATCTCATACATGTTCATTTTCCATTTACCTTCATTCAATGCCTTTCAACAAGCCTTTTCTTTCTGAGATACAAAGCAGATATTTTCCATCTTGACACAGAGCAAGCACAACTCTCCTCCCTTATTTTTCTGGTATTCCTTGCCCAAAGAGCATCTTCTTTTTATGCCAATAATCTAGTCCTGCAGATTGATTGTACCACCTCTCTGTGATCCAGTTGTGTCATGCCTTTCATTCCAGTTTCTTCTCATTTCCCGTGTGTGTAGAGGCATCTCAAAGGCTAGCACACTGCCCCATTATTTTCCTCCTGGCCCTCTTACAGGAATGAGATAATTTATCCTGTGAGGGAAGTAGGGGAGCTGCATGCAATTTCCCTCTCCAACCTTCACCCAGTGTTGGTTGAAGATTCATATTTAGCTAACAGTGAAAAAAACATGTCTGAGGAGGTTCTTTTTCACCACATGAGAACATTCAATGTTCAATATGTTAAACATACAAAGTACTTTGGACATCCACTAGCTTCTAACTTCCACATTTAACAGGGTATTGAGAAAAGCCTGCTTTGTAGAGGTTAGTGCCCTGGGAATAGAGTCATAGAATCATAGAATGGTTTGTGTCGGAAGGGACCTTAAAGATCATCTAGTTCCAACCCCCCTTGGGCAGGGACACCTTCTGCTAGACCAGGTTGCTCAAAGACCCATCCAACCTGGCCTTGAACACTTCCAGGGATAGGGCATCAACAGCTTCTCTGGGCAACCTGTTCCAGTGCCTCACCATCCTCATAGTGAAGAATTTCTTCCTTATATCTAACCTAAATCTACCTTCTTTCAGTTTAAAGCCATTACCCCTTGTCCTATCGCTACATGCCCTTGTAAAAATGCCCATATTGCTTTTTGAGCAAGGCATAGGGGAAACCTGGATGCATGGTGTCTCACAGAGCATACAAAATGCTGCACATAGGAGCATTTGCTCTTGCGTTAGGGTGCAGCAGTAGTGGGGTACTAGACAGTCTGGATGCTCCCAGAACTGCTCAGCCTGGCTGCCTGCAAGCTCTGCATGGCTGTTTCTGTGAGTAACCATCAAAGAAATATAGGCTGATGTTAGATGGATCTGAGAGCATATTGCGATCCTTTGTACTCCCAAGGCTGCTATTGAATAGGAGCAGAGTGGTACTCACTGGACCTCAAGCCAGAGGTTGTATCTGTGCTAAGGGCAATTTCCTTCTAGAGTAGTATCAGTACACAAAGTGTTGCTCGGGCAGACATTGTTATACCATCAAAGCTGAATTTTGTATTAGTAAAACCATCCCATGACTTGCAAGTGACAATCTTCAGTGCAGGGCTTAAGAAAAATCAAAGTCACCTAGCACAAATGGTTTCCAAATTAAGGTTACAAAGAAGTAAGAGTGGAGTTACGCATTGTCCATGCCACAGAATTGGTTCAACAGCTGCAGTTTCAGTGAACTCAGGTACTCCACCTTTTACAGAGCATGCAGCATCCTACCACATCACCTCAGGTTGTGTATGTTTCTATTCCATCTCCCTCTGTTAAGTTTTCCTAGAAGATGCAAATATCCGTATGTTCTGTGAACAATTTCACACAGATAGTGAATTCTTCAGTAAGAACTTTGTATTTTTATTATTATAGTAATTTAGTACCTGGTAGTAAAATTCAGCATGATTACAAAGCATTTTGTGAATAATGTGTGTTGTAGATAATTGTCATTGGTTTTATTTGCTCCAAAGACAATTAAAACCTATTACTTCAGGGCACACTGCAGTGGCAGAGGGAGGCCACCAGCTTTCCCAAGGAGAGACTTAGGCAAACATGGGTTTTTAGAGCAGCTGGGCTTCAGCTATCCTACCTAGAGTAATAGCCCACCTGGTGTAAATCCACTTCCATGCTGCAGAAATTACTGGAGAATTTTTTGTCCTGCATCAAGCAAGCCATACTGTGTATGGAATTACCATAGTTCTTCTCTGGCATCAGGCTCTTGGGAACCTGCTGTCAGAGAAGAGAAAGTCTCCAGAATCCATTTATGCAATTTCCTCTGTAAAGCTGCTTAAAATGTCAAAGAAAAAATTTTCTAACTTCTAAAAAGCTTAAAATTTTGAAAATCATGTCTTCTTCTATTGGCAACAATATGTACAAAGTTTTTTATTAAAATGTCTATGTTAAGGTTTTGATTACAGGCAACTAGAAACTGAAAACTTCCAGTTTTTTAACTTTCGTATTTCAATAAAAAGCGTGACTGAAGACATGAATTTCTCAAAATAATGTTTTCAAAATAATTTTGTGGCTTTAAATGTTGGCCAAGTCAAGACTATCTTCAAGTGGCCAGGAGTCCTGCAAGGGGCAGAGCCAGCCGACGTAATTCAGACAAGCTGCCAAGATGCTCCAGGCTCTCTCCAAACTAAGGAGGATCAGCACAGTCAGAGGGCCGAAAAGGCAGCCCTCCCTTCCTGCACTAAGCAGATCCTGATGCCGGAGCCTTGCACCATTCTTGTACATTGGACTAAAGGATCGTGATGGACCGGTGAAAATGCACACCTCTGAGCCCTCTCTTCCACCCTGCTTTACTGCCAGGGGAATTACAATGGCCCAAAGACAGTACAGCAGAACGGAGGAAAAGGTCATTTCTCTTTGTTTCTAAAATATCAACATATCCTTTGCAGTCTAGTGGAAACAAAAATAAACAACATTGCTAATGACTTACAATTCAACCTCTTTGGACTCCCTGCAGTATAACCCTCAATTAAAATTTGTGATAGGCAGAATGATGTGGAAAATATGGTCCTGCAGAGGTTTGAACTATGTGGGTGATTTAATCTCCAATGGGCCTATGATAACCTTCAAAACCTCCAGAGTAAATTAAGTCACCCCATACATAACATCTATTCACATACCTAAGAACTGCCCACCAAATCCATGCTTGTTTAACGTAGCAGCCTGAAATAGTCACTCCACACAGAGGTAACCAATTCAGGAACATGTCTCAGACTGCAGTCCTTGCCAAGACAAAATTCCTGTTGATCTCCTTGCAGATCTCAATATTCCTTCTTCATACATGAGAGCCCACCTAACAGGATGGAGGTTTTAAATCCTCCATGCATGCTGGAAGAAAAGACATTGTCTTCACCTCCCTAGCAAACGCTGAATGGTGAGTCATATTTCCAAAGGAATTCCCTGGGGAAAAGCATGTTTTCTACCTTTTGTTTTTTAAGACTAGCTAAATAGTGAATACATAACTAAAGCGGTTTTGCTATTTTCAGTCTTGTTGCGGTTTTTAATGTATTACATAGATCTCTCAGCAGCTCTACATTTTGCTTCACCTTTCTAACCAGTTGTCACCACCCTCATATGTCATAGCCCATACAGCTTTTTAAAATTAGGTGATAATTATGCTCGCTATGGAAACATTCACTGGAAACATTCAGAGGGTGCACAGTGTTACAACAAAGGAAAATAATGGTTTTGTAACATAAGCCACAATGAGACTGTCCTATGTCAGACAGTACAGTCTGCACAGTGAGAACATCTTTCCTTTATTTTGGTTCCGTTTTTCTTTTTTTAGCTAAATCCATTGAATACTGATACCAGAAAACTGGCACCAGCGAATGCATTTGGGCCAACACAGCAATCTGCCAGTGCAGAGTGAGTTGTAAGAGCAAGGCCACAGATGTAGGTAAGGAGCTGACAACTGAAAGAAGCAGAACAAAATCGGCTCCCATTCAGCTGGGCTGAGCAGGGACCAGAATGAAAATAAAACAGGAGCTAATGGTGTATCTTCTGGGAAATCACTCTGCCCTATGGTTTGGTTAACACCTTGGTTTCATTGGCCTGGTCAAATTGTGTTTACCTGGCAGTGCTGTTTATTTTGATCTGCCGAGCAGGCAGCGCTCTGGTGCGGGCACCGTGGGACCATAAAGCTGCTGCAGGATTCCCTCTGCCTCACAAAGTGGCCAGCTGGCACGGCGAGTGAAATTCACCCAAAAAATCCACGTTCAGAGCAGATGTTGCAATGTCACTGCTTCAAGAAAACTGGAAAAAACTGCATGACAAAACTGTCGTTGAGTTTCGCTACCACAGATATCCTGACTCAGGACTGTGGATTTTGTAAGAAAAAATGAAGGTGAAAATCCACTTGCAATCAGGAATGGAACTTAATCCAACACAGGTAAAAACTGGAAAGAATAAAGTATTTGGGGAGGAGAAATCAGCTGAGATATGTCACCTACATCAAGCTGTGCAAAATGCTTCCCAATATCTTGGGCCTGGACCAAACTTTCCCTGCAAAAATTTTAAATGTTTTTTTTTAGTCTTCCAGCTTTCTGGCTCTGCCTCTCTGCTGGAGGTGCAGCCAGGCCATACTGAAGGAACCCACTTCCCAGGTTTGGGGCCATTTGGAGTCGGCCTGACATAAAAAGCTGTTTAAAACCCAACTGTGGCGAACTGCAGTGGGGGAACCATGGACTGGACAGTGAATGAAAAGCAAAGCATTTTTAAGCTGCTGACTTAGCTAGTATTTTAAAACAGCACAATAATTTCTGTTGTACACTTCTGTACATCAGAGAGTACACTGACTGTGACCACAGTCCATAGAGAAGCTGTCTGTGTTCATGCGTGTAGAATTGGGAAAATTACCTGTAGAAAAAGCATCATTTTCCCTGAACAGCAGGTAATCAGCATTCAGCAACAACCTTGTCTCGGCATGAAGCCTGATAGGAAGCAGAGTGTCATAGCAGAGAAATAAGATAATTGAAAAGGAAAATGTTTCAGCACTCAGGACGACTTCTGCCAGTCTCTCTGAACTAAATCTCAACAACTGACTGGCAGACAGTGTCTGCCAGTGTCTCTCTGTCAATGGAATAGGTTGGCCCTGACCCTCTTCAGAAAGTGAGACACATCAAACAAAAGACAACAAGACTCATCCTCGTTTCAGCTCACAGCTATTAATTTTATGGTGTGACTCCTCCAAATAACAGATGCGTAGCCAGAGCTGTTCCCAGATTCCAAGTGATGGGAGACCAATTTCCAGCACCTTGACTCCTCTAATTACACTGACAAGTCTCCTGAAATGTCTGCTGTGGTCCTTCATCTGAAACAAAAATGCAGACGATTCTCAATAGCGTCTGTTGAGCTGAGAGGAATGTGAGGATTAATTAGTTACAGTTCATAAACAATAAGATTAAAATCCATGAGTAACTGCAAAGTGTAATTGGCAGTAACGATGCAATCACCACAGTGCAAGAAGGAAAGGATCGGTCCCAGGTATTTTACATCTGGAACAAAATATATTGATTGCACTAAGACCATGGATGAGGGAGAAGCCCAGATCACAAGCTCTTCAGGTCTGCTGGTCTGGGCAGCTGCCTGCTTCTCCTCAAGGCCGGCATGCCAGCGGAGGAGTGGCTCTCCAGCAGAGGAATATCGCCTCTAAATCTCCAGGAGACCAATGGTCTCCATGGGTCTTACTGAAGGGCTGACCCAGGGCATCCTTCAGCTCGCTGGGAAGGGTTATGGCTAGCTGTGGTCTCTGGGCCTTTGAGGTGTCTTGCGGAGGAGGGTGTGTGCAGCAGATAGTGCAGTTTTAAGCCTTCTCCTGCCAGTGCCCCCAGGTGTGGTGCAGGCTGCTGGATGGCGGGGCCACCGTGCAGCTGCCCCCACCACCCGTCCAGGTGCCCTCGGCAGCCAGGCATCACCCAAGGACAAAGGGTTGGTCTGGTTTGACACCTTCTGAATGGTACCAAAACACCTTTATGATTCCAGGCCGAGAAAATCAGAACTGCAAAATTGCTGTATTGAACAGTTTTGGCATTTCCAGCAGTGTTTTCCCCCCCACCCAAACCCATTCAATGCTCTCACCTATCTCACAGCTGCATTTTGCAATTCACTGAAAAATATATCCCACACATAATGGTCTTTTTTTTGGTGGGTGCAGTGCCCTTCTACAGGGACGTACTGCTTTGATTTTGTGTCTCATCAGTGCACAGGAGAAAGCATTTCCCACCTCAAAACTTAACCATCCTCTGTAAGACAAAGCCATAAATGAATGCAAGATGTAAATACAGAAGGGGAGCGAGGGTGTTGTGATCGTGGAGTGCAGGCACACACACTTCCAGTTCCTGCTGTTCTGGCCCAAGGATTAACTGTCCCCAGCCCAGAGCCACCAGCTCTGCCCTGCTCTCGTCAGCTCAGCCAGGTGAGCCCCTTCATCCCTTCAATGCAAGCGAAGAGTGGTTTTTTTGCATGCTTTCAGTATTAGGTCTTTGCTAAGCTACGTGTGTGCAATGAAGTCAAGTTATCTGTCAGCATGTGAGCTGTGGCTATCTGCAACACCAGCTCTCCCACCAGGTGGGAATGACTTTCGGTCCCCTCTGGTCAGGAGCGGGCTTAGATCAGTGACCTTTCTGAGCAACTGAGTTTTAGAAAAACACTGTTTCCCCTTCAAAAAGCATAGCAGGCAGGCAAGGCCCACTACATCTTCCATGCCATGCTACACTAGCAACCTCACCGGTTTGCCTTACTATTTCTGCCACTGACACCATAAATGTTGTATTCAGTGTACTTAAATACATCATCAGCAACAAAAATGATAAGTTCATTTGTCAGGTGAGAGTAACTTTTATTGTTTTATCTTTAAAAACAAATATCTTCTTTAAATATATTTTTTTAATTCCAATAATCCTTTGACTCTTTCATCAGACCTTAATGCATAATAATAAAGAGCCCCTTCCATTGATGGCATTTGATTTACTCATACACTTACTAGCTTATGACTAACCCTGATGAACAACAGATGGGAAAATCCAAAAACTGGCAGGTTTGAAAAGTTTTTTGGGGATTGTGGTTGCTACAGAGAAAGTTACCCGCACAAGAGGGAAAACCTTCCCCACCACATAGTGGGAACGTAGTCTGAGTGCACTGTCATTCTTAATGTCTAATATATGGGAAATTCTCTGCAAAGGCACAATGTTCCTCCCATTAATTTATAAAAGGAGCTGGCATGGATTCTACAGTCATTTTTAAAACATTATATTTTCTACTCAAAGTTGAATGTCACTCTCTACGTAAATGTCTTACTCTATGCTCAGAACTGACAGCCAGGTCCAAAGAGCCCAGTGCCAATTAGAAGGAACCTAAAAAGATACAGTATGTTTTTTCCTCACATTAACAAAAGGACATTATGTAAATATATGTTCACATATTTTCCACTAAAAAAATGTTTTGTTTGCATCTAGTGCAAGCCAGCCTTGGCTTCCGCTATAAAGAATGCTAAATAGAAAGTGACTGTAAATCCAGGCATGGAGACTCCAAACTTTCTTACTTTCCTAACATCCCTACGTAGATCTCTTAGAAAATTTATATTTGTGGTTTAGGCTAATAGTTCATAATATTATCTCACCATGTAGCTAACAAGCAGCACAGCTCAAAGAGCAGTCACAGCACAAAAATGCTCAACAGTTTTTCTGATCATTTTAAAGAACTGCATGTTATGGCTGGGATTTCAAATATCTGCATGGAAGCTGGGCATGCTGCCCCTCCACGCGATGAACATTATAATTTTTTGTCTTTTAGTAGTGTGACATTTTTAAGCTTTGCAATGATATGCCAGTTAAAACCCCCAAATATACGCCTTTGTCAGTGAGTCCTCCAGAGATTTATTCACATACTCAGCTTTGTGCATTGACGTCAATGGGACTTTGAGCGGGAAGGACCAGATGACCTCTGAATGTAGCTTCCACTCCTATTTTTCACTGATTCACCATCTGAAAAGGTCAGCATTGCCTAAAGGTCCTCAAAGCCTGATCCCACCTCATCTGAAGACAAGAGACAGCAGTTGCAGTAGTTGCAGCCCCGCAGAACTAGGTTCCTGTTTATGCTGTGCTGCTGACCCATGTGTCTTGGGAAGCCTTGGAGAAAACACGCACTGAAAGGACTTTCTGAGCATTCAAAGTCCAGCTGCCTTTTCTGATTGCTTTTTTGGAGTTCCTGAAGAGACACAGTATTTTTTACCTTGGGGAGGGTTTCTTTTCTGTAATGCCCTGTAAATGTTTTGTACTCTTCATTAGGTCACGTATTTTAAACATATATACATCATGGAAATCCAATAAAAAGTATCTTAATGGTTGTCCATATATAAAAACATTGAGGATAAAAGGAGGCTTGGGGGGTGGTGAGGGCAGTTTAAAAACAGGACAGAAAATTCTATGTCCCAAGTAAATATGCACTCTAGAGCAACAGAAAATCCCTTAAAGTGGGTAGTTGGAGACTTTCATAGAGTTTAATATGGCTGTCCCTTTTGCAATCAGGTACATTTTCTTCAAGTCACCACAGAAACAGCAGCAAAATATGTTGCTGATGAATCGTTATTGTTATAAAGATACAGGTATTCCCCTGAGGCTTTGGTAGTGTCTCCTGGGGAGTGGAGGATGAACTAGCTCTGCAGATGGCAAAGTCCTTGGAGGGAGGACTGCCTTATCACCCAAAGTAACCTCAGCTGGAAAACAAAGCTATAACCACTTTTAATAACGAAGCTGTGATAACTTTGGCTGTAGCCTGGCCAAAATGAGAGCCTGGCACTTCCAGTGTGCCCTTGCTTTCACGGCAGTAGCAAAGGATATGGTGCTTCTTGCTAGCAAGCCGTGAAACAGAGCAGCAGTTCAACCAAAGCCTCCCTAACCAGTAGAAGCAACCATTTCAAGAGCCCTTTCTCCAACACTCCTTCATTTTCGTTTCCTTCCTCTTCCAAGGGAGACAAAAGGAGCCCAAGAACAAGGAAAAGAAGAGCTGTACCTATTCTTACTCTGCAGTATTCTCCTTGTAAGCCAAATTCAAGAATTGCTGGAGGATTGGGATCTTCACATGGGGTAGTTTTCACAGGTTTCAGTGGTTTGCACCCTCAGAGATTCTTGCCCCTTATGGTATTTCTGGGCCAGGTCTTCACCCTCCTAATTCCAAGGTCTTATACAGGAAACTGGGAATAATAAATAATGTCCTAGGGGAAGTTCTAAAATTACACCAAAAGGTAAACAAAAGTTACATACTATCTTGAATTACCAGAAACATTTTGATTCAATTCATGTGGAATGAGATCAGAACCTGCCTGTTCATCTCAAAGCAAGGTACAAAGTCACCTATACCTCCCAGAAAATGCAACATATGCGGTTATTCTGCATTGCTGCTTGGAAGACAGGCATTTCAGTTATCATTTACTTTTTCAGTTGCTGTGACAATTAAAGCAGCATGAGCTTGTCCTTTTAAAACTCTACATTGAGTTATTTCTTTTGAACAGACAGAATATAAAATGTACATAGTCTAAAAAGGGCAATAATGCTTTATGGAAAACCTCTCAACGGTTAGTATATTCTCTTGAAAACGGAGTGAAAGGATGTTATGAAATGCAGAAAGGATTTGTCTGACATAGTTCATGATGTGAACACAGCACAACATACTTAAGTTGGCATGGCAAGAGTCATACAGCATTTATAGCATGTCCATGCTGTAGCATGTGTCCCGTCAAAGACTATGAGAAAAAACAGGAAAATAGTCTAGAAAATGGGGTAGTAGAAGGACTCTTTAGAAAAAGTTACATTCACAAATCCAGTGTAACAACAGTATAGTCAGAGGGCTTCATGCAAGCAGCTCTAGAGGTCTCTAAATGTACAATGCACAGGTACCGCTTCCAAGGTGATTTCCAAGGTATTGATTTCAGTACTTTTTTCTCCCTGCACAACCACCTTTACTGACTTTTTACTGGCCTGTCTCACTTTTGCTTGGAGGTTGTTCTCCAAGGACACAGTTTTTTGAGGAGGGCATTCCATAGTGCTTAGCATCTCCTGGCAGCATTTTGGATAGCTTTGAAAGCATCCAAAAGTATCACTGCGCTTTTCACAGGGGAAATAAGAACATTCTTCCACAATTGGCAGAGAATTACAGCTGGATTCATTTTTGCCCTTAAATGTTCTCAGGCTGGTGTTCAAAGTTGATCTGTAGTTCTGTGGTGCCTTGACACAAAAACATCTCCTGATGCATAACTGTTGAAGAACTGTGAAATCTTTGGCGATGGTGTTTCGGAAATTGGGCTTCAAGAGGAGATAGATAATTGGATTGTAAAGTGTGGAGGACTTTGCAAAGACAGCTGGCACAGCGAAGGCTAATGGAGGAATCTTATCTATTGATCCAAAAGCTGCCCACATGGCAATGACGGCATAGGGGCTCCAGGCAGCAAAAAATCCAATGCAGACAACAACACTCAGCTTGCAGAAAAAAAGAGAAAACAGTGAGTTAAAAAATTACATGCATGAGAAAAATAGCCACCGAAATAGCATATGCATAAAAATACCACCTGATTGATCCCCCTTGTAAAAAGTCTCCCCAAGTCTTGCATCATACCTCAACTGCTCTCCAAATGCATATTTTTCTAGCAACTTAATTCTGTCTGAAACTTGCTTCTACCTGAAACTTTCAGAGTTAAAATGTATCAGCTCCTACATTTCTCTTCCTCTTCACTAAAGTGCCATAAAAACTCTTTTTAGACCAAAAAGGAAGCCAACCTAAAGAAAAAGATATCATTCTGGGGAAACGCTTGTCTGGATTGCAAAGCCATTCTTACCTACTGTCTAATTCATGAGTAATACTGGTTTTCCTGGCTACAGAATGTCTTCTATAATTTTACTGTTGGTGCTCAACTGGAGCCACACACAGGCATCTGACAGCACAAAACTGGATTAATCCTGAAGGGGAATCAAATTAATGAATTTATGTTAACTCCTACTTCACAATAGTTTGTCTTAATAAACTCTATGAAGAATGCTTTGACAGGCGTTTTTAAAATTAAAAAAAAACGAACAAACAAAAAAAACCAAACATCAGACAAAAACAACAGGTTTTTTTGTATAAATTATCACAGAGATATGTAAAATACAAGAATAAATATCAGATCTGCAATAAACTTAAATCTTGGGAAATCTAAAGTAAACTGTAAGCATTAGCACGTATAGGAAGACTAACCTGCTGGGCATCATTCTAAGCACTGTTTGTAACTGAAGTGCACATATATTTCAAAGACAGAAACAAGAATATTCATGCTCTGGAAGAAGCTTCACAAGTCCATTCTTGCCAAAAGCATGGATTTCCAAACAAGGAAGACAGTAGAGAATCCATTCAATTTAGAGTAGTATTGGAACCAAGGGACAGAAGAAAATACATAAGGAAAGTACTTTTGTTTTCAGCTGCTAATTGTGCCACCTGCCTGAGCTGCCCTCTGCAAGTGGGAGTACATAGCCGCTAACTGGCTCAGTTAACTGCAAATCCACCACTTTTCTCAGTGAGGCTCTGGCTATAGATTCAAGGTTGCAAAACTCATGGGGTTTTTTATTGAGAGATGACATTGTTGTGTTCAGAGTGAGAATGAAAGCCCTGAGCACTAACAACAGAGGAACACACATTAGACTCTTTTAAGGTATAGAGAGCTCCTCCAAATGTTATATTTTCTCCCTAAGTTTAATAGTCTCACAAATTTTATTTTGCAAAAAGAAATTTTGCATTGCACATTACCTAAAAATGCAAGTATCAGGATAGAAACAAAGTGACATCCATATGATTGCCAAGAAATATATACCATGAGTTTTATGAGGAATGTCTGAGGCATTTTACTGTTTTTTCTATTAGGCTAAAATCTGTTCATGAATTTGCGTAAGTCTCTAGAAAGCCATCCACTGTAATAATAGTGGCACAGGAGAAATTTCCGATTTATGGGTAATAACTGTTTAGAGCTCTAACCTGTTAGAGCCCACATGAAGTCCAAAGTTAAAGTCATTTGACAGAATTGAGAAACAAGGTATTTTGACAGCATGAGACTAGTTAAGAAATGGTGAAGAGGCAAATCCACAAGATGGGGTGAGCTTAATTTTTCTCTTTGTTTCCATAACATTCTATTTCTTTACATCAGCTGAAGATCTGGCTCTATCTATGGATATGCTGGTGCCATATGCATAGGTTTTGTAATCCTCAACTGTCCGTGGCCAGTATTCAAGACTGAAACTAAAAGTAGTCTCTGTAGCAAGTAATATGCCTTGGCCCTTTAGAATCACATTAAGAAGAAATGGACATTAGAATCAATTGGTGCATTTCCCAGATGGCTTATTTGTGGTAGCAATTAATCTTTGGGATTGTGATAGGCTTTACATTGTTCCTATGAAAAGACTTTTTGGCACATATTTTCAAGATGCTCTCAGCCAACTTCCCAAACTGGATCTATACAGTTTCTAGAGCAAGAAGGGGATTAATCTTGCATAGCTCGAGCTATCCAAAACCTTATATGCTAAATCTAAGCCAGTCTAGGTTCTTTATAATGTCAAAGGGAAGAGAGATATATCTCCTGAAAGCAATTTATATCATTCAAAGATCTATGTCTAAAATAGATGTGATGGATTTCTCTCAGGTCTTTGTCACTGACAATTTTGAGGATGTACTTAAGACAACTAACTTTTAGTGGAGCACAATTCGGCAAAGGGAACACCCTTCGACATATTTAAGCATATCAACTTGTACATATACATACATGAATGTAGAAAGAGACTTTGTTATTATTTATATTGTCATGCCACATATTCAGAAGTCTGGAGTTTAATACAACAGAGCTTGAAAGGACCTAACAGTCTCTGCCTATGGTAAGAAGTTTCAAGCCAGCTGCTTGATGAAGTACCTCCATCTCCTCAAGATCAACAAAATGACCAACATGGTTCCAAGAAGACAGGTATGAGGAGTGGACTAACCAGTGATGCCAACACAAGATGGCAAATAACATCAAGATTTTCATATGCACAACAAAAGAGGAGAATTTTAATAAGGCAGATATGGGGCAACTTTGTGAACACTCACAAGAAATTCACCAAAGGGCCAAACCAAAGGACACCTTTGCATTTTTATGGGCAAACAAGAACAACAGCAGAACTGTATAAGGACAGCAAATGGGGGACATTGCATACGCACACTGTGCCTTCATAGACATGTTCTTTAGTGCGCATTCTTGGAGACATGGTGTATTTGTATAACTGTATCTTAGCTACCTCTGAAACACTACACATGCAAGTTGCAGTGGTCAGTTTTCCTAAAATGATCAGGAAAAGATTATTGAATGTACACTGTTCCANAGGATAGAAACAAAGTGACATCCATCTGTAATTCAAGCCTCAATAACCAACTAGAATTCTGTGAATATATCACAAAAAAAACTTTACTTCTGCCTCAGGTAGGTTATTTCCAATGATGAGTTCATTTTATCCCAGAAATAGTTGTTCAGAGTAACTGATCTGTGCATTCGTTCTTTTATTTCATTTAATTTACTCACAAAGACCACACATCAACTACGTACACCAAGAAGAACTGTTCATAAGTGAATATGACTTTCACACTATGAGACAGGTCAACTACCCCATTTCATTACACCACTGTGTGATTGGTTCAATTATCTTTATGCTATACTTGATGGACAGATGTCAGTTCTGGCCTTGGATTTCCTCCTGTGAAGGTGATACCACCTAAGGCAGCAGTCACCTGTGCATTACTACACAATGAGACCCAGGGAAGACAACAGGCATGCTGGACTACAGCCGAGCCTTTTCATAATTTCACTCTAGACTTGAGCTCAGCATCTCTCAGTAAAGCGAAGAGACACATTGCCTAATTTTAGCCTCAACCTATAATACACAGCTGCTAAAATTGCGGTAACAGCAAACTGAGCCTGTACAGAACACAAGGAAATCCAGCATAAAGTTGTGTGGCTTATTAAGGAACAATG
>VYZW01054564.1:2834-21300 GCA_013401315.1 Balaeniceps rex
AGGGAAATGGCTACTTGCAATGTTGTTCTTATTTCAGCCACATCCTAAAATCACTACTGTTGCACAGTAGTTTGCTTAGAGGAACAAACTTTAACCTGAGTGGGTTACTTATTCCTTGATGATAAATGGTAAAAGTTTCAATAGTAGTCATGGCTAACTCAAACAAGTTCAGACTCCTCTGTACACTCAATATCCTCAAGTACGCACTTCGGTGTATCAGCCCTGAGCACACATACATGCATGTGCCTAAGAACACAGATTAAACCTGAAGTTGCACAGAGAGCAGGAAAAATCAGATTTAAGAATATTGATATGGAATATTTTGCCTAGAATCAAAAGTATTGATTTTACAAGATATCATCACTGGAATTATAGTTCAGTTGCTTCCAGCTCCCCTGTGTAGCCCAAGAGAAGAGACGGTCTCTCCTCCTGAAGAAAGAAGGCAGTGTATGATACAAGTTCCTGGCTTTGAAGGGAAAGAGTATCACCAACAGCGAGTGAGAACAACTGAACTACAACTTTCAGAAGTTAAGAAGTCATCACAGACTTTCTAGTTTTAGCTTGGATTAAAGTTCGTTTTGTTTTGTTTTGTTTGCTTGGGTTTTGTTTGACTTCTATTATTTTACACAGATATGTAAATATATAGCTTACAATTATAGATTACATAAAGAATATATTCCATTTTCAGTTACATAAAGAATATATTCCATTTTCAGTTACATAAAGAATATATTCCATTTTCAGTTACAAGTGTTGTACATTGCTGATTTCAGTAGGATCACAATAGCATGCCCAATTCTTCTCCCAGTCAGGTTTTTTTCAATCTAAATTCACACTAATCTCACATCAATTAGTAAAAACTGGGGAACTATTAGAAAAAATACTACATCCTTGAACAGAAGGAAAAAACAGTTTTAAGACAGAGGTTGATAGGTTCCCTAAAATTAGCAGGAGATGTGCCTGCCTGTAATAGCATGGGAATAGACCCAGTGATCCAGGAATACAGGTTTGGAGGGACCTCTTAGGAAACATTTCTAGGTGCATCAGACACACTAGTAAGCCTAAATCTATCACCTAAAGTCTGTGCATCCACCTCTCCTTTGATGAGCTTTACTTTGCCCAATGCAAAAATCAAACTTTCAAATTTCATCAACTGCCTCCAAAAGAGGCCGAAGGAGCAATGCTGTGACACTTCAGTGTATTGAGCTCCAGCTAGTTGATCCTGTACTCCTTCTGATGACCATTTCCAAAACTGTACTAGAAAGTTCCCTTTAACAAAACAAAACAAAAAAAATCTGCTCCCACAGCTGGTACATGCAGAAAATCAAGCTGTTGAAGCTATACTGTTGCCAACGAGTGAGAGAATGAGATGTGAAAGGGACACCCGGAGTTACTGGAGAGCTATCACAGGAATTCAGGACCACAAAGCATGTCTGTTACTGAGATCAGAATTCCCAACAGGTTCCAATAAGAAGCAGATTTTTGTTTCTGAGACACCACTTGTTTTCAATTACAGCCATCTACATCTTCTGCTAACATTCTTCTGAGATGAGACCTTATACCTGATAATATCCATCTTCAGCCCAGGGCTATGACAGACTTTGCTAGTTCGAAGTGCCTGTGTTCTAAATCCAGGATATTTCAGGAAATTAATCTCTCTCCAGGTTTCCTTCTGTTCAGCTCCATAGTCTTCAAAAAAAGATCTCTGGGAAGAAAGAAATTAATTCCCTGCTTCCCTAAATATCATTGCCACCATGACCCTAAGAAAACATGTAAGAATGCATCTCAAAGACTGAAATTGGAAAAGTTGCATTCATATACAAAACAGAAAAAATTGACAGAGGATGGCAAAACAGAAGCGCTGTAGAGACAAGCCTCCTCTAGGAGCTTCTTTTGGTGTTCTAGGTTCGGTTCTGCCCTGACTCTCACCAGTCCTTGGCAGCTCTGCATAGCAGCAGTGTCTAGATCAGCATACCAACCGCACCCACAATGGATGATTCCACTCCTGCTATAGCCTTCCCTATGTTTCTAGGAGTGGGAACAGGAAAAAAGCCATTCCAAAAATATCTGGGCAGCCTCACACAACATACAAGATCACAAGACATCCAAATAAGAACTGAAGCAGGAACTAGCCCATTTGCTCTGCGACAATGGTAGAGACCTGACCTCAGAAGGATCTTTCAGCCCCGTAAATTGTCCTAATAGTTTACATGAGAACTACTGCTAGAACTCATTTCAACAGTTGTATCTAAACACCAACCTTCTTCTGCTGCACTTTATACGACTGCTTTAGTTTGTGAAACAGCCCATTTCCTCTCCATCTCCCGCTCCTATATCTGGCTCCTGCCAAGGTTGTAGGCTGGCTTTCTCATGACTCCAAAGACTCAGTTTTCCATTTTCCCACTCTATTATTAAGCTGGCTGAAACAGATTTAACTTCATGTGATCTCAAAGACTAACAGTCCTATCCACCTGAAAAGGTCTCTTTACATTGAGGAGAAAATTCTTAGGTTGAGAAAGGTCAAATGAACAACAAAGCCCACCTGGCCTAACACTATTTATGGAAGCATGAAAAGGTACTTTGGATAGCAGATAATGGCTGGCTGGCTTTGTTAGTCTGAAGTTGCTTCCTCTACATCTGGGATGTTGTCTCATGCAAGCAAGAAGAGAGATTTTGGTGAAGCATGACATGCTGTAGGTACCCTCTAGAAACACTTTGAGCATCATAGCCTGGCAACTATCATAGTAGCATAGAAGAATACCAGTTTATCATCTTCTCTTTTCATACAAGAGGAACCTGTCATCCCTGGACTCTGCTTTTCCAGGAATAACGGAAAGTAAGTCTTCTCTAGAGGCATCCACAAGCCTTCTAAGCACAGTTTCAGAGTGCTTGGAAGACGACAGATTTTTTTCAGACAAGAACAAATGGCATTCTTTTCTTTTTTTTTTTTTCCCCTTTTCTTTTTTTGAAGTATATTTTACTACCAGATTTGGACAATTGTCCTTCCTCACAACAGGAAGAAGAATTCCTTGAGAATGCTTCTGTGTGGAAGAAAGAAAGAGAAAGATACACAGTACACTCTACAGGAATCAGTACTGATAAGACAGGAATTGTCTGGCCTCTTTGTACTGATTTGCTATACTGTACTTTGTGGGGCTAGGCAGAGAAGCCAGGTGCTGAGGATTAGCAGTCCTACTGGTCTGGATGGGAGGCAGCAGAAAAAAGCCTGCTGATTTTACTGGTAATTTCCCCGTCATATTAATCACTTCAATAATCCTTGCTTCACTGATAGGAATGAAACTGGGCTCAAAGTACTACAAAATATTAAAATTGGGTAGCAATTTCTCTGTCCTTTAAGACTGTGGATGTATTTGTTCCTAAAGCCCACTCTGTCCCATCTTCTACCTTTCTCAAAGAACATACTGGCTTAGGGTTTAGAACTCCAAGGGAACTCAGGTAAATTCCTCTTCCTATTACACAAGACATGTATGAACCCAGTTTTGCTTGTGGCTCCAGTTAGATGAACTAGGACAACAGCAAAAGGAATTGGAAGGGTTTAGGAGGGAACAACCTGATAAAGAGGTTACCAGACAACACCAAACGTCATTGGCAGTGCACAGTGATCTCTATTCTCAGATGCAGCTTTGGAGAGGGGTCTTTGTTATCAGGAGCGTGTAACTACTCAGAGTGCAGACTTCTATAATCACGCACCACCCTTCCAGGTTCATTTTTATAGTTTTGGGCACAGGAAAACACAGTTTATTTCCCAGTCCTGATTATCTTGCTCTGGAGGCTAGAAGCAAGACAGACTGCACCCTGCTTACAGCTAACCAAAAGCAACATCCATTACAGGGCAGAAACACTTTTTGTCACTGACTTCACCTGAAACTGGAAGGACAGTAGTTGCTGCAGACACCTAAAACTGTCCACATTCAACTTGATTGCCACCCTCCCCCCATATCAAATGCAGACCTGAAACAAGCTAAGGTCAGACACATTAATAAAAACAACATTATAATTAGAGAAATTCCAGACTCACTTGAAGCATTTAAATTAATGAAAGTAATACTACAGTCTGGCTAAGTCACCAGCCACTGAAGAGGCAGAGAAAAAATTCTCCAACAAGAGGGTTGTTTCCTTACTACCTATGACAGGCAGGTACAATCCTGAACCTCAAACACAAGCGAGCAGAAGTATTCATCGTAGTAAAACCATACATGCTTATTTTAAAATAGAAAATATGATGCAAATAGAAGAAAGAAACCAGAACACAAGCACCAAATCTTACTCTCTTCAGTTATGTGAGGTGTTGAAATTCCATGCCAAACTCTGTTCTAGGCTAAACACAAAAGTCACTAGTGTAAATTAAGAATAACTCCTCTGAAATTACTACAGCATTGTCATTCTAAGGAAAATAAAGTTGACTGATATTAAGGGATATTCTGTGAGGAAATCTGGCTCATAATAGATATTTAAAAATCCACTGAAGTCTGACAGTTAAAATAAAAAGCTGTTAAGAAAAAAAAAAAATCTGTGTAAGTTTCCGAGTATGATTATTTGAAAACACTTGCAAGGAACAATGTTTTATAAATCTAACATACTGGACTTCTCTGAAAGCAAAGAAAACACTTACTGTGGTTGCATTTGCTGAGGTAACCCAACAGGAGGCTTTTGCTTGATGGTGAATGCCATCTGAGTCATAGGGCCAACCTTCGGTGGGACCTGCACCTTCTGAGAGAAGGTCTGCTGGGCAGCCTGCTGGGGTATGGGCCATGGGGGAACAACAGGGCTCCGGCCTCCAGTGGAAGATGTATCTTGCATGACTGTATCCTCACAGGAATTACCTTTTGTTCCTGGTTTACACACACAAAGCTGAGGTCGCAGGCACATCCCTCCATTTTGGCATGGTGGTGCACAGTTAGCTAAGAAAAGACATTTTAAAAAGCACCTGTGAAACAAAGCATGAAGGAAAATGCAAACCCTCCCCACAATAAAAAAAAAGAACTTAATTGCTAATGCTAATTGAAGTAGGAGAGAGCAACATTGCTAAGCTCCACAAGATAGTATATAAGCTGGTATAGCTTTTATGGGTTTCCATACAGAAGACATGCACAACATCTGAACAACTTCGAAAAGTAAAATGCTGGTGAGCTAAAAAATAGGAAATGCACAAGTTAATCAAGAAATATAGCATTATTTCACATCTTCCTCTTAGTGGCCTTTTATACTACCTTTCCCTGCATCCTTCCTCCCCATACTTTTAACAACCGAACTGCATCCAATGAAACAATATTATGCAGATTATAGAATTTTACTACTGATTCAGGCTTGGATTCATTCTATTACTATTTAAAATCACAGATCCTCCACAGGTACCTAGAAGGAATCCTTACAGTCATGTTATAGATGACCAAAACAATGCAGAGAAGCATGAAGTGATTCAACTGTTCTCCTTCTAAAGCCCAAATGAAATTCCCTTTGATATCACCACCGTAATAACATAAAAAAGAAGACATGTAAACTGCTGCTACAAAGACATAGCTACACCTAGGGGTTGCATTCTTTGAAGAAACAGACAGGTGCTTGGGATTATCCTGAACTAGCTTCTATACATTCTTTGTACCACCAGTGAAAAGGGGTCAGATTCTTCAAAAGGCAATTCACTTCAGATACCTGCCTTTAGATAGGATTAATTACACTGTTTGTGTTGCTCTATCCACTGACTATAGAGGGAGTCTGAATAATCGGCCTAGACTCAACACCCAGCTTGTAGACCTAGTTAAGGCAGGATAAATTCCATTCTGAATGAGCAAGAAACTGAGAAGCAGCAAATCCCACAAAAAAAAAAGGGGGGGGGGGGAGCAAAAGCAGTTGCTGATCATATGTATACATAACACAGCAAAGGTATGCCTAACCTGAGGATTTATTTTGGATGCTTAAACTTACAAAGCTATTGTATTTAGAGAATGTTAAAATAACACAAAGATGGCAAAACAAATTATCTTATCCAGGATACAATTTAACAGTAAAATACAATTCTAATTAAAATAGCTATCAAAATAACTTCTTCATTAGTCCCATTAGTGATGGCATACAATGAAGCATTTAAGAAGGACCACTGCTGAGCTACTTTGCTCCTTCAAACTAAGCATACTTTTAATATTGTTAAAGATCTTTTAACATAGACAAAATGATATGCCAGATCATAAAGTCTACAGGTTTTACTAAAATAGGTAAGATCATATCTTAAACCATAACATGTGATTATGCACCATATTCAGGTATATCCAACTGAACAATTATTTTATTTAAAAAAAAAAAGTCAGTCCACAGCCCTGGTCCAAATAAATTGGAGTACTTGGCACTTCAATCAAGTTTTAATACATACATTTATACATAAAAATAAACACACAAGCATACATATGAAATAACTTATTAGGATGGGACTGTGTTAATTTGGAGGACTAATTTGTCAACTGATACCATCTGATACAGATGTATCATGTATACCACCTGTACACAACACCAGAATTGGCCTACAACTTTAACTTGAGCTTTGCATGGGGTTCTTCTCACATATACTTCCCCCTTCCATATGTTGTTCAGCAACATATCTCCTTTTCAATACTACTTAGCTGAGCTAGCTTAACTGCATATTATGCATCTCCCTAGCAACAAAAAAGTAATCATTTCCTTACTTATATTTCTATTTATTTTTGAGATTATATTTTGTCTTTGCTGGAAGACTGAAGACCATTTTCACTGTAAACTTGAAAAGGGATTTGCAACAAGCATATGTTGTAATATACAAGCCAACTCTTCCTTGTGCCTTGCTTTAAAGACCTAGATTTTGCTACAAAGAGTAAAAATTCACTTATATGCACATGACTGAAATTAATTATATCTTTGGAAAATAGACTAAGGAGCCTTAAGTTCTAATTAACTTCCATTGGCTTTGGAGAGACTGCAAGACCAGAACAGTGCTCCCATCATCCAGGTCACCTGTAGAAAACGTGCAAAGACCACAGTGAAACAGTTTGGGGACAGTTGGGAGTGCTTTAGAAAAACATCACATAAAAAAATCGGCGGGGGGGGGTGGTGTCAGGATTTTTAAAAGTCCCATTTTTACAACATTAAAAAAACATTCATACTGAACATACATTTCTGAAGATTTACGGACATGCATTTATATTAACCTCCAGGCTTCTCAACTAGCTATTTAAAAAACAGAAATTGAACACAAAAGTAAGCTAACAAGACCACCCCAAAAGTCAATATAACAAAATATCCACTCTGCTAGGACACTGATCACCGTGTATCTCTTAACTCTCAAAAGAGAAATAACAATTTATATACACACAAAAGACAACCCTGAAAAAACTGCAACTCTTTTTTTGCTGTAGTTAAGATCCAAAGCTGTGCTTCAGAAGCCTAAGAAAACTTAAGCTTCCACTTATCAAAGTGAACCTAATAAGGTTGCAATGAATTTAAAACTATGCAGCTGAAAATAGAACCTGTTTTGAAATGACCTTATCTTTTTTACCCAAACAGATTTGAATATTCTTACTTCACTGACAGCAATGTAAACCCTGAAAGTTTCTCAGCTTTACATATATGTAAAAAGCATACAAAGCTCTGCAGGACAAACCGCATTACTCTAGTGGGCCTTATAACAAAACAAGCATCAGCAGATCCCGCAACTATGTTATAAAAGACCCAGTTTTTCTCAAATCATGTGAACAGTGACAAAAGGTTAAAAAATTGATCCATTGGATCTTCACAGCAATGCACCCTTTGATTGAAGTTCTTCATTAACGTTGTGTAGCAGTAGATCACAAAATAGGATAAAAGATCACATTTTTAGGAAAGAATTAAAATGAACATTTTAATTGACATAATACAGCAGTTTAGTTTTAAAAATGTTCAAGACGGCTGCAGCATTCCAAATATATGACCTAATTATTTCATTTGAAGACAACAATAATGGCACATCTAACTGAAAACACTATTATTTTCCACAAAGCTAAGCTTCCAAAAACTGGAGCGTGGAAGCATTAAGTTTAAAACTGAAAAGCAGGCCAATATACTCCTGTTAAAGGCAATAGGCTCGGTCCTATTCAGTTCAAGGAGGTCATGACTGGACATTCAAAATGGAGCTTGGCAAAGATGCAAATAATGAGACTAGGCTTAGTGGGTCAGATCAAAGATCCACTTAGTCCAGTCTCCTTTCTCTATTACTACGGTGGATGCTTGTGGACAGGATGAGAAGTAGTAAAAGTTTGTACCACCACAGACTTCAAGAACTAGAGGCTCAGCAATTTCCTGAGCAAGAGTGCTGGTTTTGTGTTTAATAGCCCTCAACAGATTTTTCTGCCAGGAGTTCACTGATCTGCTTTTTGAACCTGTTAGTTTCAGCATCCAACACCTGCTGTGCCAAGGAAGTTGGCCATGTTGGAAGGCCAGGCATAGACAAGATAACCAACCTCTCCCCACTTTCCAGAAGTGTGGTGAAGGACCATAGGGGTTCTTTTGGGTTGTTTTTTGTGTTTTAAGACCATGCAATCTGTATCTAGCAAAAATAAAGCCACAGTGCCACATTTGCTTTGGAAGTCCCTGAATCACAAAAAGCTGAAAGTATTTTCTGTGGCTGTATCCCAACATGTTCATCCTTTTTATGCATCTTTCCCTAATCAACTACTGCTCGCCACCGTTGCAGACAGAATACTGGGTTAGAGGGATGCTTATCAGGCCTGGTATGGTTGTATTTACAACATTCTTTCAGAAAAGCAAGTATAAAATAACAACATTACCATCAGGCTTAAACACACCCCTCCCAACACATCTGTATGTTGGTTTGGGACTGATCTATACACATGCACTTTTCAGTCCATGTGTTCATGCTGTTTTGGTTAAAGAGTATATAAATATTTGCAGGAGCAAGACCTAAAATATAAGGTTTATAACAGTTTTAAAATATGTAAATATTTTAAACTTCTACATATACAGAATGTATTTCTGTTTTAATACATATTAAATTAAACATAATTTATGATATTAAATCTAAGCATAAAATATTATAATATATTGAAGAAGTTTAGATAAAAATTGCTTTTTCGGACCTTTTGAAAGAATCAAAATACAGGTACAACTAACTCCACTTGTCATGAAAAAACTTTTATATTAAATTCCTAATAGTTCTTGAATTAAGATCATTATGATCTGATTTCCATGCTAATCACATCGATTCTACCTTGATTTACAATTACCTTCTTCAGACAGTAACACCTCATTTACAAGTTTATTTCGTTGTGTCTCTAGATCATGCAGATAATTGAAATTCACAAAAATGTACTTTTCAGTGAGAAACTCACAATAAACAATATAAATGTCCCAAAGGTTCCTGCACCCAAGTGTTTCTAATCTTTTAGTCTCAGCTCCACCTTTAAGCATCTTCTTCATCAAGCAACTGCTGTTGGTTAGTACTTAAATGACCACAAAAATTTTTCAATGTCATTCCTGAATTTCTAATACTTTGATACAATGATTACACTACAACAGTGTTGTGAGTTTTGTGTTATTGCTAGTAAGCCCATCCACTAGATTCTTCCTTTCTGTTTCCACATAAAATTTAACATACTTTTTTTTTTCCTCCTCTTAACCCTAGTCAAGCATCAGGTTAAGCAGAATGCACTGACTTCTACCAAATTTCATCACTGCACACATTGGCACAGCGTATATCAACTTCTCTCATAGGAGCGCATAAATCCTGTCAGGTAAAATACATGCTAGAGGACAAATAATTGAAAATATTGTAATTGGAAGGAGGATTAGAAGTGTGGGGCTTTTTCAGATTCCAGCATAAAACAGTCAAGAAATGACGCATGCATCAAGTTTACAGAAATGGGAAAAAGTCACAGTGACATGAATGTATCTGTGCTAGAGCAGAAATTTCAAGTTCCTTTACATGCAACGTAGGAATACCATTAAAGGCATAGCAAATACTTTCTTATTTCATCAGTTCAAGATTTCTATTCCTCAAGCACACAAGGAAACCAAATCAAAGCTCATCTTGGTTGAGTGCAAATCCTAAACAAAAAGTTGTGATACAAAGGCACCTTTAACTCCTGCTGTGTTGAAAGACAGCGTGATGACCCCCCACCGCTTCCAAAAGAAAAGCAGTGAAGCACTTTCTCTGGAAAGCAACAAGCTGTGGGTTCTGAAAGGAAAGAGGCATATTCCAGTTTCCCTCAGAAAAATCTGAGTATGGTGCCGATATCCTGAAGAACAGCAAAGTTTATAATAATTTCCCGTTCTCTGAATTGCCTTACTGATTAGCTCACCACTTATTTTTACCCTTTTATTCTGGATATTATTTTGAGTCTTTTAAGCCATTGTAAGCATTTCAATGGGGACTACCTCAAAAGGTAACTGAAAGAACACTTGGTGCTCACCATCTAATGCTTTTCTGGGGATCTAGTTCTCTATCTGAGTATCTCTCTCCAAACAGTTTTCAAAAGTTGAATTTTAGCAGAAATATATCCAACAATTCTACAGTCATTGAGGGTGGGGGGAGAGGAATTTGTGACCAAGGGTGAGACAACCATGTTGTAAGACCATTCTATAAAGAAGTCGAGATTATTTAAATAATCAGAAGAAATGGCATTAACTGCAGAAAACCTGTATGACCTCTACACTACTAATGGAGGAAGTATTACAACCATCTCTGTCTTCCTACACAGGAACTTTGTTTGTATCATAATTATATGGTCTTAGGGAATTCTTTCTCTAAATATACTTCAAATAAAAGCATGCGTCACTGTTGGAATTCTTCACTGGTCCACTTCAAAACATCTGATGCATTCCCACACTGGCATGGATGGCTACGTAAACACGACCTCCAAGAAAGGAGGGAAACAAAAACCCAATGCTTTTGGCATACATATTTCTTTTAAAACAAATAAACAAAAATCAGAGTTTCTCTCCTAACTTAATGACAACACAACATACTTTATTATTTTCTATGTATCTTCATAGTATTATCTCTAAATGCTAAGATTTATCAGAATTTAATAACAGCTATACTCAAATACTTCAAAAGCGTAACTTCAGCAAAAGGACTCATTATTTTATCAGTCATAAGAATATAAGATGCTGTTTGATACTTGACATTTTCACTAATGTTGTGTTTACTGGAATTTATATAGTATAAATACTTAAGTTAGACTGTACTGATGCCGTGAAAAGACGAGAATCAGGACTCAATAGTTGGGTCTGACTATTAAGCAGGTATTCTTTATTGCAGCACTGGGTGCACAGGAGATCGCTCCTCCTGTATCAGTACAATCTGGGAGACATTTTAAAGTATTTAATTATACGAGATCATAATTATACATATTCTGACAGTACAAACATTTCATATGCTATAGATCCTTCTATCATTTCAGTATAAAAAAAAAAAAAAATCATTCACTACAGAATGGACTAAGCCAAGGAAACCAGCAGATTCACATGCAACATGTTGTTCTTTCTTGCTGGAGTGGTTAAAACTCCAGTCTGCAATCCTTTTCATTCTCTTAACCTTTTTCATTACAGTGCTTATTCATTTTCTTACAAAATACTTTGTAAGAAATATGCAGGAAACTGAACAAACTAAGAGAAAATCAATAAAAAGACAACCGCAAATTTGGATGCAGGATTCAGACAACTGAAGTGTTACAGAAAAGAAATACCAGAGAAAATACTATTAACCATAATAAAGTAATTAAAATGCTAAGAACAATGAAGTTTTTCCTAAATTCAACCAACTCTCAATAAACCAACTCTTTAGTTGAGCTTCTTGGAAAATCCAGGCCTAAACTGCCATCTAGACATAACAAAAAAACTAATTTGAATTATAAAAAGACAAATCTTGCCACAGGACACAAAACAATCCCCCTTTATCAGGAAGCAGCTCTCCAAAACTCTAGGTTTATGCAGGGATTACTATCTACATTTCACAAAAAAGAACATGGACAAGCAGAACTATTTTTAGCTCTGTATTTAAATGAACATCTTGTCTTGCTAACATGTAAAATCCTTGTTCCCCTTCTGTGTGCAGTCAGAAATGCAGAGAGATGCTAAAGCTTTGCTTTCTTTCTGCAGTCAATGGAGAGGATCTCTCTTCTAGGAATAAGTTAGGCTATGGAAGTCCAGTACTGGTGCTTTTAAAGGCAGAACAAAAAAAAACCTAAAGAAAAAACCTCAAACCCAACCCAGTATCAGTCCATGTTAGTTACAGAACACAGACTCACTTGACAACCCGAACCACCCATAATCTTCTAACACCCAGTACTGCAGTATTCGAACTAGAAGCCAGTTGAGGGCAGCTTGCGCCCCTCTCCATCCACCCTCCACTAACCCCGTAGCTCCCAGGCAATACAAGCTTGCTTTAAGGCAGGATCAGGGCACAAGCAGCCCTTCACATTGGAGGCTGCAAAGAACAGTATCATTAGAGGTGCTGCACCCAACTTCCTCTCAAGGCCCTGCAGAGTGCAGAACCCCACTTTCCCAAAGGCCAGGAGGCTCGCTGATCCCGTACACACAGCAGCTTTGCCCTGCTCTCTCACTTTGCTGGAGAGGAAGGAGAGGGGAGCATGCCCCACTTCCCGCTTTTCCCTTCTCCATGCTCAGGAAGAGTAGCTGTACAGAAGAGAGGTAAGACTAGTATTCTAAGTATCAAAGCATCACCTCACTGTCAACACATCATTTTGTTCTGTACACTTGCAGAAGCAGGAGAACACTGCGCAATCGCTGGATGAACCACAGCTTCCCCAACACCTACACAGCTTTCTACACCACTTCCAGGTCATCAGAACCAAAGGCTTTAGTCCATAGAGCTGCTCCCGTTAGTCCATGCTGCTTGCTAATGCAGACAAAGCCAAAGACTACAACAATCTGGGTCCTCTCATTCTCCCCCCTTTCCAAGGACAGTAAGTGAAAATAAAGCAGAGTAGAGCTACCACTGAGGTCTAACAAGAGCTTTCCCACTACAAAAGCCAATATATTCCTTGTATATGAAATTCAAAAGTTTTATTTACATATTACAGTAGCAAGCACAGCAGAGGCAAAACCAAGCTACTCAAATTACTTTCAGTTTTTCAATTTTGAAGTGTTTAAAAACAACATCAAAGAATAGATTAAAAAGGACTAATGTATAGGTCAGTTACATGAGGTCAAAGTAGTTATGTCTCTCTAAAATTGAGACATTTAATTGTGATTTAGACATAATTTGAAGGAGATTGGTACTGCTTTTACTGAGATGACTGTCTTAGAATGAGAAAAAACAACATTTGGAAAGAGTATGTTAGTTAAGCTTTGTATACGCAACGTACAAAAACAGAACTTGGTAAAACTCAAAGCCACAAAACTGATTAAGCACAAGCCTCAGGAACTGTTTATGACCAGAAAACCTCCATGAAGCACAGCTGCAAATATCTGAAGTACTCAGTTCCAATGATGAGAAGTACAGCTCTCCTGGATACCACCACTTCTAAGAGCTGAACTGAAGACAGAGAAAGAGCAGATTCAGAGTAACCAATATTAAAATATTTAGTGGTACAGGGTTTTATATCTAAACTGGGGGACCCATGTATGCTTCTAAGTTTCCAGGTCTGGATCCTAACCCTGTATCAGAACAAGACCTAAGCATGCAACCTTTTCCTTACCTCCCCCAAGAAAATTCAGGATCACAAGCTAGAAGAAACCTAGGGTGTGCTCCATCCAGATCTTGGACAACTGGGGGTCTAGAACTACTGGTCACGTTGTGAAGTGCCCTTGTCCTGAAGGAGACAAAAAGCTGTAGCATGCTAATTCAGCAACAGCGAGAAGTATGGCTCTGGAGGTTTAGGGATCAGATGGCTCAAACTTAATAGCAATACACAAGCAGAGGCCATGCAGTTTTGGGAACTAAACAAAAGGGACCTTCCTCCGGGCAACTACTGAGACAAATTTCTAGTCTCCTCCTTGTCCAGCAGGAAGACTCTATTGCTGTATATTTTCTTATTCTGAAAAGTAAATTAAACCTTGTTTATCTATAGCACATTTACTTAATGTTGAGTCAGGAATGCTTTCAAAAGAGAAGAGAATAAGCAAGATAATCTTTTAATATAAAAAAGACAACAGACTCTTTGTCTTATTTTCTGATGACCTTTCCAAGGTGCCTGAGCACATGACAGGCAAGATAAAACTTCATGACCAAACTCGAAGAATCTAGTCCAGTTCCAACGCCAAAATCCTCACCTTATGCCCATGCATGGAATACATGGATGCACACATACAACACCTTCAGCTGTCAAAGACACAAGATCCTTTTTCTCTTAACTGACAAGGATGGTGTATATGGGTTCTACATCTACAAAGACAGTAATTCCTCTCCCTATAAGGAATTTACTTTAAGCATAATCCTGCAAAATCCCCTTCCTCACCTGTTTGCCCTATGAGCCTTCCTTACATCTCTGCAATAAGGAGCTCATACTTCAGTACTCCATTAGCAACCAACTCTCTCCTTCCCACTAGCATTTGTTAATTCTCATCATTATGTTAGGGAAAGTTAGAATTCCTCCAGGCAACGCTATTTTTTAAACTATCCAGTTTACATTAAGAACACTCACAAACAATTTATATTAGTACCCCAGACAAAGCACACTATTATACATTTTTAGAAGGCGTCTACTATTACAATAAGGTGGTTCTTTTAATTATTCTTTTTAAGATATCAGGTCCTGCATAAAATAGATAATTTCTTTCTTGACTTCCCAACACGAAAAACAGCTCCTTGTAATCATTAAGAAAAAGAAAACAAAAACAGAACAAACAGAAGAGCATATTTTGTAGGAAGTAGTATTAACTAATAAAAATTTAGCAGCAAGTAACAAAGTCAGAAACAACAGGTTTCAGTAGGATAAACATGCAGTTGAGAGGCAGTAGCTCCTAATTTCCAGCTTAGGCCTTCCAGTCAGTTGTTATAACTTGTCCAAGGCCACGTTGAACCTATGGTTCAATTTCCACAAATGAAATAAATAACAAAAAACCCGCACTCTAGGTTTTACTTGCCTTACAGCCATGTTATAGAGCTAATTAATGTTTGTGTAATGCAACAAGTACTAACAAAACACGATGTCTCCAGCCTTGGTGGTATCTTACTGCACTTACACAGATTATAACCTATGATAACTATAAGTGGAAGACAATCTTTGTCATAAACCCTTTCACGTGCTTGTAACTTTCCAAGGCGTTTATTGCTGTGGTTGAGTTTTTCCCACCTGTGTCTTTACCCAAAGGTGGATGTTCTGAATGCTTCAAAGAGGTCATTTTTGATTGTTAGACATCATTCTCCCAGCGTAAAGCAATTCTGAATACTTTTAACGCCAAGCTTCACGATTTCATCTTTTTCATTAGAAAGATGCAGTTCTTCATATGCAAAGTCACACCAAGTTTGAAAAGGAAGTTCTTAAGATAAAACTTTACAATGTAAAACTTAAGTATTAGGCACAGAGGGGGAAAACCCTATATGCCTAAAATCAGATACGGTAGACATTCTCATCCAGGTAGTTAACAGGAAAACAGAAGCTCACCTTCTGAGGACACACAGTAAGGCTTCCAAGAGAACGTGAATACTGTAAACACAACAGGCAGCTCAGCTTCAAACTAAAATTTGGAAAAAGGACTTGAAAAGTCCACTTGCCTCCTCCGTACAGATGCTGCCCTCTGACCTGCACAGAAACATTTCAAAAACCCGCTGTTGCTGCTACTGAGAGAAATGTGATGCAGCTGCCACTGCTCCCAGCCAGACTGCCACCCACCTGGGATGGAAGTCACCCAGGGGAAGAGCAGCCTCAGCCATAGCCCCACACATGAGAAAGTAGGGCTTAGCAAACACCACCATGCTAGAGAAAGGGAGAGGGGGAGACCAACAAAGCCTGGGCTGCAAAACCATATATCTTCCCTTCGACCCCTCTTTCTGTGGGTTACAGGCAGGCTTATTCACACAGGTGCAGCAGAGCAGAAACACATGGTGCTTGTTCCAGCCTGCGATTACACCTGAGCTAATAAGCATCGCTGATCAGAGCTGGCTCTCAGCACTCTGGTTCTGGAAGCACGATGCAGACAAATAGAAGTTGGCTCTGGAAAGAGCCAGTAGGGGTCTGGGGTTTATTAGCTCAGGCTTTGCACCATGCAAAAGAATATAAACTGGCCTTAGAGGCCAAATAGCTTATTAAAGTGATACTGAGCCTGAGCTAATAAACCCTGACGGAGCCAAACTGACTCTGCATGAAGTCAGCTCAGGTGTGCCTGCATCTGTGGCACAATTAGTCCACAACTGGAATAATCCACTCAAAAACAACTGAGAGTCCACTATCTGAATTTAAAAATCACTTATTTTTACAGGAAACAAAGGGGTTAACTTTTGTTCAGTTATAAGGTTTCTGTTCTTCTGAAAGGAACATCGGGAGGTTCAAGAAAAGGAGGTATCTGGCTTTTATGACTGTGAGACTAATCTTCCACAGCTAAATCAAATCAATGCTATCTCATGGTTTGCCTAAGTTACAAAACAGACAACTTCAGTACTTAGTGCTTCCCTTGGCTTGCCAAGAGAGGGGTAAAACTGAGAAGATCCAAGCCAAGTGTATCATACCACTGCTAAGAGGTATCGGAGTAGCATCAGAGCAGGCAACAAAAATATTTAATGCGAAGGAGAGCCCAATATCAGAGACACAAAATGAGAAAGGTCAAAGAGAAAATCCCCTCCTTTCTTTTAACTCTTTCTCTGCTACTCGATTCCTCCAATTACTATATGAATGAACCAAGTAATTCATGGATTTAAATGAGATTCTACGCAGTTATCCCATAAAAATCCAATTGCCTGACTTAGTCCTTATGGAAGGCCCTAAAAATAGAAGGGGGGGGGGGAAGAGAGAACCATTGGATGATAATGGGAGAAGTCAAAAAGATGAAACTTAAAGGACAGAAAGCAAACGACTGAATTTATAAACAAAAGTTAAAAAGGATG
This sequence comes from Balaeniceps rex, assembly GCA_013401315.1. Lineage (NCBI taxonomy): Eukaryota > Metazoa > Chordata > Aves > Pelecaniformes > Balaenicipitidae > Balaeniceps > Balaeniceps rex. The sequence continues at coordinate 19,882 of VYZW01054564.1, forward strand.
AAGTTATCTGGAAATAAAAGTTACTAGAAGACAGAGAAAGAGCCACAAAAAAGAAAATTGTTTGGGTTTTGTTCAAAACAGTGAAGATAAAATTGGTTGACATTAGCATTGCAATTGAAATACGGTTTTTGACTTTCAATCTCCTGAAATTATTAGTTGGTTTTTTCCACTTTGATTAGTCTTTCAGCTAAGGTAAGTGTTTATTAAGCTCTGCAGTTAGCCTCAAAATATCATCTCAAACAATGTAAGCTGAAGGAAATAATTCTAGTACTTGTAACTTGTGTCTTAAGCAAAAAAGGCAACTAACCTTACACAGCAGCATGTATTTTAAGCTGAAAATGTTAATTTAGAAGACTACCTTAAATGTGAAGTTTTGTCTTTAACAGCCTAAGATAATAAAGTCTTTGCTTCTTAGCAACAGCAGGTCAAAGGTACTTGACCTTACGGGGGATTACAAATGTGATTGCTCCCTATTGTGAAAAATCCCACACAGGGACAAAAGCCACTATAAAAAAAACCCAAACAGAGTTTGCATCTCGAAAGCATTGTTTACTCCAACTCACTCAGGGACAGAAGTCTGTCCTGCTGAACGAAAACCGATGTTCCAAGATCTGCCCAACCTCGCTGATACCTAAAGGGGTTTCCTGAAGAGGTATGTCATTCCAGTCTTCCATGACCCCATGCAACATCACTCCAGTTTAGACATTTGCAGTCATCCTGAACTCTGCCTAAATTAGCAGAGATTCTTTCTCTTCCACATTACAAAAGACAACCTGAGTATAAGAATACTGACTCAATCACTGTTATTTTACGCACGTATGTTGTGTTTCTAGATATCCCAGTAAAGGTACATCCCTGTACAGGAGCTTCTCCAAACCCATTTCTTTTGCCTTGTTCAATGCTTCAAAAATTCCATGCCCTAAGCACGGGATCATCACGTGCACTACTGGTGAAGGGACAGTGTGGGTAGATGGCAATTCCTTGCTCCCCACCTGTGCTCCTCTGGCAGGTTCCTTACACTATTAAGCCCCCCTGTTTAAAAAAACTCCTAACACCCAAGCATTAATGGGGGAGGGGGGGGAGAGGTGTGTGCACAAAAAATAACCTCTGCAAAGCTCTCTCCAAAAATGCCACTATCTATGCTGAGAATAAATGTAAGAAGCAGCGGTTCACCTTTAGCGAAGCTGAAGGTTAGCAAGCTGGGACTTAGACATGAAAAGCGGAGCATTACAACTGCCACGCACCACGATGCTGTGGGAGAAGGGCTTGAGGAAGCGCGCTGGTAAACCGCCCCAAGTGGAGTGCAGGTGGGATCTGTAGCTCAGCCGGCACCTCTTTGCCCACAGCCAATGTCGATGTCGGGATCCACCTTACCAGATGCCGACGCGGTCCCTAGAGGTCCCCCCGGCACTGACGGCA
>VYZW01054564.1:21824-55836 GCA_013401315.1 Balaeniceps rex
TCGGGGCGGGAGGGAAGCTGCAGGGGGGCGGGCGGGCAGCGCCACCGTCGCCTCGGCCGTGCTGGGGAGCGGGGGACGCGCGGGGCACGGCGGGCACGAGGGCGCCTTACCCCGGCAGCGGCGGCAGCTGGTGCTTCTGGCGGAGGGGCAGGCCGGCGCTGCTGTTGCCGTGGGGGCCCGGCGGCGGCTTGTGCCGCGGTCCGAAGCGGGCCGGCTTGGCGAAGGAGGCGTGAGCGGCGGAGTTGGGGTGGACCTGTCCGGCGGGGCTCAAGCGGAGCTGGACGCCCGCGCCGCCCGGCTTGCTCATCCGCCGGGTCCGCTCCAGGCTGCCGCCGCCGGTGTAGCGCGTGTTCAGCTGCACGTTAAACGTGCGCTGCTGCTGCTGCTCCCGCTGCTCCCCCCCGAGGAGGGTCGGGCGCTGATGCCGGCTGCCGGAGGAGCCCGCCCGGCCGGGCTGCAGGACATACGTGATCCTCCTCAGCCTGCCCTTCTCGGAGGCAGAGAGCGCCGGTGACAAAAGTGCGCAGGCAGCGAGGAGGAGGAGGAAGCCCCATCTGATCCGAGCCATTTCCACAGCGGGAGCCCCTGCAGCCGGCGAGCTTCGCGGACCCCTGATGCAAGGGTTTCCTCTCCTCCGAGGGACGTGTGTGCGTGCGACCCGCTCCCTGCGCCCCGGGTGCGGATCCTTCCTCCGCTCGCTGCCCCCCAACCTGCTCCGGGAGGAGAAAGGAAAAAAGCCTCAAGTTCCCCCCACCCGCCCCCCAAACTGTTGGAAAAGTTCAGCAAACACGTCGCCCCGTGGAGCAGGAAAACATCGTTGGAAGAAAGGAAGCGGAGGGTGCGAGCTGAGCTGCGAGCCGGAGCGGGAAGGGAGGAGGAGCAGCAGCAGGGGAAGGGTGTTTGCTGGAGGGGGGTGGTCGCAATGGAGAGCAGATGTTTCGGTTGCCGGAGCTGCCAGGGGTCTGCCTCCGTGTGTAAGAAACGGTCCTTAAGCCAGGCCGGGCTACGAAAAAAAAAAAAAAAAAAANGGGGGGGAAGCGGGGGGGTGCCCCTGCCCCGGTGCCGGCCCCGCGCAGCCAATCTGGGGCCGCCGTGACGTCAGGCGGCGCTCCCGGGGCGTGGGGGGCCGCGGCGTGGGGCCGGGGCCGGGGCCAGGTGACCAGGATGGGGAGCGGGGAGGCCCCGGGGGTCCCGGCTCCGCGCGGGGCGATCGGTGCCCGCGACAGACCCCGCGCCGCTAAGCAAGCCTCGAAAAGACGTGTTTTGACTTCGGGGCGCTAACTTGCCATCTGCCTGCGGCAACAGGCATTGCTATCGCGTACAGTTGGGGTAACATGCCGGTACTTCTGCAGCAGTTGAGGATTTCTTTTCTATTGGATACGGGGGAGTTGAAGAATAAAAGGGTAATACCCTACTCGCTGCCTGTGTCTTGCTCAGTGCAACAGATGAAGGGTCCGTCTGGGTAGCGCGGTGATGTCAGATGGAGGCAAGCCTTTAAACCCGCAAAAGCTTTATATACGTGCTTCACTTTGTAGGTAGGAACTCAATGAAAGCACTTACGCACGTTAAAGGTAAGCACATTCCTCAGTCTCTGCCTGATGAGAGCCATAGATTTGAGATTGCTCTTTGCAGAAATCCTAGCAGGATTTGGAGGTACCATATTCTTTCTTGTTTTTCCTTATGTTTGTAAAGCAGTATGTATTCCTAAAGAACAAAATACAAACCACAACTGTGCATTTGGAATTAATATATAAGCAAAACTGCCTACATTTTTCTCCAGTGTATCTTAACGGACATCACCCTTTAGCGTTGTAAATAAAGAAAAAAACAAAATTCACAAAATAACCTGAAGATTACATCTTTTAAAATACTCAGAAGCTGATGTGTCTGAGTTCTTTCTGAGAAACTTTGTGGAGAATCAAACGGTTTGCAAATCCAATAGCTTGGAATCCAGGTCCTCCTCCCTGGGTTGCCCTCTGCTCTTTTCCAGAGCTTTAAGGACACTGACCCTGGCTCCAAACCGATGAGATTTTGTTCTTAAATGCTCTTGGTGCAGCTATGCAGCCAGCATGGGGAGCAGGAGGGTTTTACATTGACGGGATTCCAGGCAAGAGCCAGTGTTAGGAGCACAACAGTCCCTTCCTCCTTAGTTCGCATCTATTTAAAACTGCTCAAAAATAAATAGATGTTTTAAATAGATGAGAGTTTGGAGCTTTCTATAGTCAGAGTGTAAGGGAGCCGCATCAGCATTAAAGGCTTCTGCTCCTGTGCCTCCAGCTCTCTGATTCAAAACCCAGTGTTGAAGAGAAAATGCCACTAGCACTGGGGGCTTGGACATCCACAGTGGGTTAAACTAGAGTGAAACTCTGTGGTGGTTCAGAAAAAAAACTGAGATAAAGCCTGAAAGTAGCTCCAGCTTGAAGATAACTAAGAAGTTAACTGTGAAACCACTGCCTCCTCTCTTGGAAAACGTATACATCTGTTGTTTTTTTAACTTGGAAGACATTCTCAGCAACTGAACTGTTCAGTCTTCCGAGGGCTGATTACTGTCAATCCTGAGTATGCTAAATGTTTTTGCAGTGTTTAGGGAACAAAAAATACCTTGAAACCAGAGAGGTGGGGTGAGGACTGAGTAGGTAGAGAAAAACTGATGTGGTACTCGGGATTGTTGCTCTGCACAAGGCCGCTGTCCTTCAGAAGTTTTCCAGAATGAGATCACAACTATGTGTGTGGCTGGGTTTGTTGAACAGAGGGCAAAAACTGCATCATTCCACAGCAGAAGCCAGTTGCTTTTAAGAAATGTGGGGTTTAAGTCATGGCAAGCAGAGGGCAAATGCGATGTATTACTGGCTACTCTACAGCAAATGCTAAGAGACCTCAAGGGAAATACATCCACAAAGGTGGATGCCTTGCATAAAATGATCTAGGTTCAAAAATATTCTTGAAAAAAATGTTAAGTATTAGCTGAAATTAATTGGTTGAGGTCAAGCACCCCTCACAAATTTACATGGCAGGTCTGACTTTCAGTGTTCTCTTTTTACCTCTAATAAGGAAATCCACACTTTTCTTCTCTGTTTGTCTGGTTTTGGTCACTTTTTTTTTTTTTTTAATATACCACCCCACACCACCTCACCCTGCAGTCTGGAGGGTCTTGGGTGTTAGGGACCTAGTTTGGCTGCAGGAACACGTTGGGTTGGCCGTAGAAGTTTTAACGGCTAAGAGAGAACTTCAGTGAACCACCACTGCAGTCTAAAGCTCAGCTCAAAATTTCTTCACGCATAGAGTCCCGGCTTCCAAAGGGCAGAAAGTGCATCTGCCCAGCACCAGCTAGATGCTGGCATTTCAAAAACAAGCCAAGCAGCTACTAAAGTTCCTGAGGATCCTCTAGTAAATGTTACCACTGCTCATAAGAAACCTCCTCTGGCTGCCTCCCCAACTCCTGTGGAAAAGGCACCGACTGAGTTTGCAGTTAGAAGCAGGAGTTAGTATCTCACACCACCTACCAGGCACACCACTCTCTCAAAAGAGTTGGGAAAACAATTCATGCTGTTTCTGTTCCTTTTTCCCGTGGTTTGTGGCTAAAGGGTGAACACAGGGAAACATATGGAAAGGTCCTTAGTTTGTACACCTTCTGCCAGAGGGTAAGCCCTCTGGGTGCTCTGCTGTAAGGGCGTAGCTGAGGCTGAGAAGGGCAGAACTGGCTGGAAGATTAGGAACAGGAAGGATGCAAGAGGCAGAATTACTGCACGATGAGATAGCAGGATCGCTTCAAGGGTTAAAGGCTTAATGGACAGGGGAGAAGCCAGTTTGAGAGTGTGAGTATCTGCAACAAGAACCAAAATAGCATTATTCAAACCAAACCGAATGCAAGAACTAAACTGCTGTGTATGTTTTTGTTCAAGTCTCATGACTTTGGGGCCAGTCCCATGAGCTGAGTGAGGAAGGACAATTGTTTTTGAGCCGTCAAAGTTGGCAGTACTCAGACCTCCACAGTTCTTTTTCAGCAAATGAAGGAGACAGGACTGTGGCCCCATGTCTCATGGAGGATGTGTCTGGTGCATAGGCTCACAGGGCAAAGCAGGGACCTTCGCAGGATGCTTCAGGGAAGATGTGCATTATGTTGAGGGTGAAGTCATGTGAGCATGTGTGATCACTCAGCCTTCCTCATGCAGCATAGTGCCACAGTGTCTCCCTGTGACTCGATGTCCAGGTTAGCCAGGCAGCAAGTTGAATGATCGGCAATGCCCGATGTCGTGGGCTACAGGGCCAGAGAGTGGCCCTTGTGCTCTTGTAGATCCAGCAGGCAGGAAGCCTTAGCCTGCAAGAAAAGCTGGGTTGGGAGCTCACAGTTAACGTATTAGAGTTTGGCAAGGTTGAATGCTGTGTTCAGCCCCAATTTTGGCTATAGAAGAACAGTTTTACTGTAGTGCAGCTCCATTAGCTTCAATTATTACTCCAAACGTCTTCTGAGCTAAAGGAGGAAAAGCACTCTCTATAATTTCTTGTAAGCTGAGAATCAGCTAGAGACCCGTATCTGGTGTTTTCCTTTTCTGTACTATACAAGTATCTGCAAAAAAACCCTGTATTTTGCAGGCTAAATTATACCTTTAGCCACAGCTTTGTACAGGTAACATGACTAATTTAGAAGTTATTTCTTTTGAACCAAAGAGAACAGCTTAGACTCATTGTCATCAGAGTAGGGAAAAGAAGTAATTGACCTTTATTATGTCACTAAAGTATACAGCACACGTGACTGAATACATACATGAAGTAGATTTGCAGAGCAAGACCGTGTCGATGTTAATATAATTTCCACACAGTATTTTTTGAACAGAACTGTACCTTCCAACCATGACTGTTGTTTGTTCCTTCAGGCAGAAACTGTAATTATGGCTTGCAACTAATATCCTGAGGCCTCAACCCTTCCTGAGTGTTACCACAGTATAAATATCATTAATAACATTTCACAAAAAGACAAGTCCTGCTCACTCTATTCATGTAGGCACTTCCATTCACTTCCAAGGAACTCAGATAGTCAGACTAGGTCTGGGCAGATGTGTGAGGCTTGGAAGGAAGTGGCTTAGCTTTGCTGAACCCATTTGCTACCAGTGGCCTTCCTTTGTGACTTGGAGATCTGTAATGATCAACCCTGGCATGTCTTGGTGTTTCCAGACTCACACTACATTACCTTGGGTAAACAACCTTCTGCCTCCCCCTCCTTGGGTTTGCTACCATGAATGCATCTTTGTAGTGCCTTCCCCAGCACCTCCTCTGAAAGAAGTCATCGTCTCCCAGTGCATCGTTATTGCCACTGCGATCAGGGCTCTGTTGCATTAAGCACCATACACACATGCCAGCAGATAACTCACACCAGCTTTTCTGACTGGGAATCACACAGTCCTGAAGCAGACTAGCTTCTCAGGGACGAATGAACTTTTATGATGAGACTTACAGCTTGGTCTCTATATGAATTCATATCTTGGAGCAATACAGGTCCTGTGTGGCACTGGGTGTCTGAAGCAGTCAGATTGGCATGCAGATAGTCCAGAGCTACAAGTCTGGATGGGAAAAGAAGACAGACTAATGATAGCTGGGGTAATGGTCATCACTCTCCCTCAGACTACTACCAAAAGAGATTGCCATAAAGACTTTTTTTTTTTTGCATTGTCACACTGAAAGTTCGATCCATTTGGCAAAAATCTAATGCCAGTCTATCACTACTGACCACCACCATATCCAACAAAATACATACTTAAGGTAAGTAGGAGCTGGATTTTCAAGTTGCTGACATAACTGTAGTAGTAAAAGAAGTTGTGTGGATTTGCATAGTCTTGAATTCCATTTTCCTGAACTAGCAGAAATCTCTACTAGAATATTTGGCAGTTTCACAGTTATCCTCACACACATAAAATAACTGATTCAGAAATACAAGATTTTTTTCAAGATACGAAAATCTCCACACTGTGCTGTTGTGATTATTCTTCCCTTCAAGGAAATAAATATATCTTGTCTACAAAACAATTAAAATATCCATTGAACTTTTTTATTACACTATTCCTTGCAATTGCTTGTTTCTTTGTACAACCCCGTGTACACTGAAAGTAAATAAACTGCAGAGGAAATTAGGTGGAAAGGACCACAAAAATGAGAAAATATATTTAATTATTTCACTTTACCTTAGGAGAAGACATGTTTAAACTAACACATTCTTCACAAAAGCAAAGTAAATATTATAACTAATATCTGAAAACTCTCGCAGCATGGCTATGTCATGTGCCAAGAATACTAACCTCTACAAAAATAAACTTCATCGGTGGATCCTGATTTTTCACTGCTGCACTGCGTGCTGCTCAGACTTATGAAAGCTGAAGGAAGAAGTGTCTGTGTAAAATAACGCCCCTCCTGACTTGAGTTAGCATTGAAGAATGTCTTAAAGATTTCATATTTATACATAATCCTGGCAGACCAGCCCATTGGCATAAGTGGAAGAGAAGCAGACAGAAGTGGTATGAGACTATGGAAAGAGGAGCCACGGCTCGTGGGAACACCGGCCATGATCACCCCTGCAGCAGCTGCTTAATAACCTGAAAGGTAATGTTTTCACCCCCTTGCCTGTGCTTGGTCTCCCCCTCTGACAGCTTGGGATAATGCTGCGTGGGTGGCTTGGGTATCTACTGTCCGCTTTAACCTTGCTCTCCATGTCACAGAGAGAAACCCAGCCCTGCTTAGACTGCTGTGCTAGAAACTAGGACCTGAGCTTGACTGTCAGGGTAAACAATTGTTTAAAGACCAGCTGGGCACACAGAGCAGCAAATCCTTGCTCTCTGGATTAAAAAAAGGGCAGACTACTACTCCTAGTGATGCATTTGGAGTAGCTCCCAGCCACACCAATGTTAGAGGTTGGGAGTATGTGTATAGGTCCTCTGTCTGCTGCTCTTTCAAGGTTTGTGGTGGAAGGTGATGAAATGAAAATTACAAGCTTTTTTTTTTAAAGTAGGTAGGGAGAAAAATGCTGGGCTTTCTTTTTCTCCAATAGCAAAAGGTGTCTGTAGAGGTGTTTAATGTCAGTCTGCAGTGTGTCTGTCTGTGTTTTACATCAGGATGCTTGAACACTGACCCTGGTCTGAGCAGGAGGACCTCTGAGGGTCCCCTCCACCCTCAGTTACCGTGTGAGTCTGTGATGAGGTATGGCATCGTGCCTAACAAGCAGCCTCAGGTGGAAACAGGCACAGCTCATGCCCATTTTGGGTGGGACAGAAACCAGTTTCAAGAAAGTAAGCCTGCAGGGTAATAATGTACAAGGCTTCCTGGCGTAGACTGCAGGTGGGAAGGAGCTTGAGGACTGGAAGGGCTAGGACATGCCAGAAGGGATGAAGCAGACCCCAGAAAAAGGCTAAACACCTGGGCTCAAACACGATACCAGGCACAGCCTGAACTGATCTTGCCACCAGGCAGGTTGTAACATAAGAGTACTGTAGAGAGACATGCCAGCCCAGCACAGAGCCTCACCTGTATTTAGAGAACAGATATTCAGTCTGGCCTTATAGCAAAGGGGCTTAGCCAAAAAGGGCCTGGTAGTGGCTGACAACACCAGGCAATTAAAACATGGTTTGTAAACAGCCAAACCAAAGTGATGTGACTACTTCCGAAGCAGATGAACTGTAGCTGTCCCAAAATAGCCTGTGAGATCCTGAGCAAAATAGGCATGTGGAGGTCAGAGGAAGCCAGTGACTTCATTTGTCCTTATTCCATTAGCCTCACATCTGATTCCTAATTAAGGGCTCTTTTTCTGAGGCAGGCTAAGTATGCCCAGCAGTAGTTCAGATACTGTTGCATTCCTGTGCAAAGAGATGGCAGTGAGAAGCCCTGCTCCACAGTGGTCTTCCTGGGACACAAGGAGGAGAATGGGGGAAGGACCTGCCTAGCAGTTCTCAGCAAGAAGGAGTGTGATCCTAATGGACCACCACCCTCCACAAAGGGGTGGAGCAGGAGCATAAACAAGTAGATACGCTATTTTTCTCAAAAGGCTTCAATCTCAGTGAGCTGCAATCAATGGAAAGACTTCCTACTGATTTTGCTGGTCTCTGGATTGAAGCCCATATGTGGCGGGTAGAGTGTTTTGTGCAATGGCTTTAACATACCTCAGAGTCTGTCACATCACCAGATCCTTTTGCCTCAGAGTCAGTCACATCACCAGACACTTTTTCCATTCCTGTTGGTTAGAGTCAGTTTTGCAGTGTTTGCCTGTTGGGCTCAGGACACTGAGCCTAAACAAAGGATGATTATGAAAATTATAAATTTGTATCCTCCCTTAACAGCTGTGTTTAAAATAAGTCTCTATAATTGTCAGATCATTTTAAGCTTGCCATCATAATTTACCGTGCTTCCCTAAAGCAGTAGCAGATGAATCTAAACAGTGCACAGCCTGTGGTCCGTCCACAGCATGCCCACAACATCGTCCTGCTCTCAGACATTCCCGTGACAGCCAGCCGGTGAGTCACGCAACCACAGCTCCTCACTGCCGGCAAAGGGAGCCCACCTGAGGGGCAGCCTTTCACTCCTCCCTTCGTTCAGGCACTCACTCACTTCTCCCAGTGGGGCTCCAGTGGGGCTCCAGTCTCCGGCACAGGCGGTGTCTCCGCAGAGGCGTGCTGATGGTCTCTTCAGAAGCCTTTTGAACACAAAAGCAGGCACTCCTGCTACACATCTGCAGGCTGGTTTATTAGAATACACAGATTTGCAGGGCAATATAACATTGCATGCATCAGATAGGAACAGCTGGCAGAGAGTCTTTTAGCTACACACATCTGTATTCCTATCTGGAAATAACCTGAAGATGTGCCTCAGTGCTAAATAGTCTGTGAGTTAGATTCTTGTTTGAATCACATGTAGTTGGGATTTAAAGAGTAGAGCCATTATCTGTCCAGACTAGGGTCATCCAGGAAAGCAAGCATTTGTAGCTAGAAGTTTCAGCTCATGTAGCCCTTTTTTCTTTTTCTCATTTCACTTGTGTTGACTTTTAGCCAGCAGCACACAGAAAATCCAGGAAATTCTCTAGATTCAGGATCAATGCATAGATGAATTTGCTATCTTTGTTTGTATTAAAGTTTAAAATTTTCAGAAAAAAAAGCGGATTTCTCTCCTTTTATTTCAAAACAAGCATAGCATTTTCAAGGACCACAGTTTTGACCTATCAGAGTATGTACAATCTTGAACTGAAAAGCTGTAATCTGAAGACAAAAAGAATGATCTACCTCTGTACAGAAGCTTTTTGTCTATTCCTATTCAAAGCACATTGACGGTCATCTCTGACCTAAGATCAAGTAATTCCTATACTTCTTCTAAGCTGAATTCATCTGTGTTGCCCCTCATTTTCCATGGGGCTGTAGCCATGGCTGACATGGATTGGGATTCTTCTCCAGGACAGCAAGTTTGATGATTTCCAGCAAGGTCCCTTGCAGGAATTTTTCAAGCAGAGTTGATTTAAAGGCAACTGCAATTATGAAAATTAGAAATTATGACTGCCAACTATTTAAATTGAGAGAACCCCTCTCCAGTTGAGAGAACCTGAACAAAGACCATATTTAAGTCCTTAGCATTGACTGGCAAAAACACCAGTGGGTTTTTTGAGTGTTTGCCAGTTTTGCTTAAGATACGCTACATAATGTTCTCTGGGTCTGTGGGAATCTCTTGTGATTCTTTACAGTTCAGTTCATCAAATATTGACATCTTCAACTTCAGTGTTTCATTATTTAAAGCAGCTTTTGCAACCCACAGTCACACAGTTCCTCAGTCGTCCCTTGTCATCTACGTTACCATGTATCTTTTGAAGACTAGAATAGATTACTAAATGACTTAGCTTTGCTCAAAGATAGGGCTGATAAATTGAACTTTTACTCCTACTACCTGTTATTATGTTTTATTAGTTTTAAAATGAGGTGGGTTTTTTCCTTCTGAAAGAACTTAAGGTTTGTTTTTACTGCAGAGAGGATATAGGTGATTTGACAACACAATTAGGTAGAACAAAGTCTTTTTACAAAACTATACAAATAGTTGCTCTGAACAAAAGATTCACAACAGCAGTTTAAATATTTCCTCCTAATTTGATGTACGGTTTGTAAAATAAAAAAAAAAAATCCATATTCATAACTCAGGTATTAAAAGTGTTTGTTTGGAATCTGCATCCAAATCTCATCTCATCTCTCTTCCTCTCTGTGATCTTCAAATTTTCAGGCAGGCAGCGCCTGAGGATTAAGTTCTGCCCTGTTCTGGAGAAACTGGGGTATTTTTCTTAATTCATGCATATTTTAGTCTGCTATTAAAAGCTCTGATCAGCACATTAGGGAAGTGGTTTTTTTTTCCCTTTCTTTTAAAGCATGTTTGTACAGATGAGCTGAGGCTGAATTTGCATTTAAACTAAACCTCTTTAGCAAGTAATTTTGTTGAATGTAACTCTTTCCAAACGTTTCCAAAGCAAATCTTTTTAAGTGCCCATAATGTTGTCACTAGGCAGGTGGCTTTATATTCACATTAGGAATAAAAATCAAAAAAGAGTTTTGACTGAATTCTCTAATGGAGCTTTTTGTGAATGAGAATATGGGTATCATATTGTTAAAAGAGCTACTAGGGATTCTCAGTTCCTCAAAGCCAGAAGCATTTTTCTTTATTTTTTGGTAAGTGTGTCTGCTGTAAAGAAACATATGATGGTTTGTCTTGTGTATTGAAAAAGAGTTAATGTGACCATCTAGTTAAGTACAACATATATGCTGAATACTCCATTAGCTAGTTTTCACAGTTAAAAGAAACATGCTTTAAGGCATCTTTTTCCTCTCTTGCTGTGCAATAATCTTCAGTACATTAGCTGTATCATGAAAGCTTATCTTCTCAGCAAAGGAGGCTTCAAGTTCTCTCTCACTGGTAAAGTAGTTTAGCTCTATGCCAAACTGGAAAATTTCGCTCTTCCCCAGGGGTAAATAAAATCCCTATAAGCAAGAGTTCGAGTCGAGCAAGTTCTTCACTAGTTACTCTTTCCATGAGTCACACGCTTCTCTTCTGCAGAATCTGTCCAGCTCCTTGTCTCAGCGATATAAGATCAGCGTAACCCAAATTATCCTTTATAGCCAAAAAGAATACTAACCTCTAATACTAACAAGAATAAAAGCCCTCTGCAGTTACAAACCAAACTTTTCGCCTCCTTTCCTTCTGCAGTTTTCTTCACTTTCCCATTCCTCTTGCTGTTTTCCCAGGTCTGGCTCTCTAATCAAAACAACATGCTTACCTTTTAGGTTTCTCATATTGATTATTTCTAAAGCAGCCACCAGTCTTCCTCATGTTTTTCAGTCAGGGAGATGCTCTTATTTTCTTATACTATCTGATCGCATCTGCCTTAGGAAATTACGTTGTTTGCATGTGATCATTCTTTGCAGCGCTCTGGTCATAAGTCTTAGACTGAAATCAGCAGCAGTGCGGGGGTGGACACTGAGCCTGGGTTCAAGGGCTAGCACTACCTGTTACAGTCCACTTCTAATTTGTGATAAGATTCTTATCTTGGGAAAAGCTAATCCTCTTTGAGCATACTGGCTGATCCTGTAATCAATTAATCTTGCACAGTTTCTTAAGTATTCTATACAACCGTTGTTTCCACAGGGCAATTCCAGTAAGAACAATAACTAAGAAAATGTTTTTACTTTTGTGACTTAAAAAACCAGAAATAGTGTCTCAGAGGATAACCTGTTTTGTCCAAAAAGGGAAACAGCACAGTGATTAGCATCTTCCAGGGCTAGGTGTTATATATGGTACATGGGAAAGCTTTCTTCAAAAGTAAGAAAATAACGCATTCAAAAGAACAATGAATGCTTAAACTGAGAATGTGGGTGAGAAGCCATGAGTTAGTTTTCATCACTGATAGTGCTGATTCCACATATTACCAGCCCATCTGAAATACTGTGCACAGCAAGCAGAGAGGTCCCGAGGGGGAGCTTTGATTTTTATTGGGTATTATGGCGATACATGCACAAAGGGCTGTGTATTGTCCAAGAGGATCTTGTCATAGACAATAATCCCACTGAAGCGCTTGGAATGTTTTCACAGTTTCATTTTCCAGGATATCTCCAGAAGTGTAGCTGGTGATGTCTAGGCATTGTGGAAGATGAATTATATTCTCCTGACCTTCAGTAGCAGGTTAAGCCATGAGGTAGCCTGTTGAATCCAAAAGGAGTTACACTAATATTTTGGCTGCCTAAACCTGTAATTTAGAGATGTTCAGAGTCACACGTTTATGAGTATACTGGAGTAACACTAACTATAGCACAAAACACTTTCAACTGCAGGCAATGAATTATTCTTTGTTTATCTGTATTTGTTTTACTAGGCCTCTTTTTTCTACCTACAGGTTTTATGGTATACAAGAATAAACATCATTAGGATTTACATATAACAAATGCCAATGTACTTAGAGGAAAAATCCAACCCCCTAACAGGTTTTGCTTTGTTTTAAAAGTACAACGGTGTGAAAAATGAGCACGTTTTAGGTTCCCTTTTATCGCTTTATAGTGTTGTCTGGCTTTTCCAAACCATATACATGACTATATAACCTGGAGATAGGAAAGCACTTGTTTAAACATGTGCATGCCCACAGTACCGTAATTTACAGAGACTCAGAGTTGGCACCATGTTCTGACATAGAAATTTAGGGTTGCACCACATGTACTGAACAATTGCTCTAATGTTTGAAATACAATGGCCACACTGTTTTGTTTCCAAGTTCTTTAGGAAAAATCAGTACAGATTTTTTGGTATGATATTACCTCTCTAAGTACTGTAGAAACGTATTCAGTGTATTATTTCTGAATACAGCTGTTACTTATAATACTGTAAAAAAAAAAAAAAATCTTCAAATTAAAGCTTAGGCACAACTTACCCACTGGCATTTGGGGCCAAATCTCCAAAATTCACTGGAAATGCTACGGTAGCCTATGGATTCAGAAGCTGCAGGCGGAACACTAAAACACAAACAAACAAACAAACAGGCTTTCTAAAGAAATCTCCAAGTTACATATACCAGTTTCATTGTTATAAACCACCAAGTCAACGAAGCACTTTATTTTATGAGGTGTTACAGAGTCAGAGGAAAAGTGGTTGGGGGACTGTATCAAAAAGTAACAGTGCAAGGTAAGGGATAAAAAACCCCACATTTGTCCCTGTTAGAAGACAATTCCCTGTGCTGGGTGCAGTTGCAATATATGCTGCATAACCGCACACATCCTGGTGCTCCTCAGACCAGAGAAGTCACTCAGAAAACCCCAAAGGTTTTCCCAGCTTAGTCTCACAGGTTTTCCCTCCATAACGCTGCAGGGATGACAGTCCAGCCACCTCTGCATACAGCCACTCATCAGTGAGCAATTGTAAGACAGAAAGATTTTGGTGACATGTTCATTCTAAGCTTATTTCTTGATGGGAAGTCTTGCCTCTGCTTTCCTGGTGTCCAAAACTGACCTTGTCATCTCGGCTCAAGGAAAGCACCTGTGTAGGGTGATTGCACTGAGCACAGAGTTGCCAGAAGTATGACAGGACATACTAGCCTGTCAGGAAATATCTCTGCAAGGCTCCAATAGGAGAAGGCAGCTCAGCTGTGCAAAATGACATTTTTTTGAAAGAGACATTGAAAAATGTGAGCCAAAAAGCGATCTTTGTAGCCTTGCAGGATCTCCACAGTCTCTGCTGCATTTGACTCAGCCAGACAGAAGCCTTTGACAGAGTTACAGGAATGCTACAGCAATTATTTTTTTCCTTGCACTTTAGTAGTTCTCAGCAAAAACTTCACCTGTCTGGATTTAAACTGACACTGCTGTGGCTCACTGTCTGCCTCAGGTTCATTTCTAATGCTGTCTAGTTCTATTAAGCAGCTAATAATACTCACACCTATGCAACGCTTTTCATTTATAGACTTCAGCACACTGGCACAGCTGCACCCCCTTTTTACACAGGGGAAAAGTCAAGGAAAGCAAGGCCGACACAGGACCTTCTAATGTGTGCTGGAGTTTGGGTGGCAAGAGGCTGACAGATATTACTTGGTTTTCTCCTCTGGTGTGCTGGAAGAGGGTTTAATTAGCCTCAGCAGACTTCAAGTGTGCAGCCATTTATGGGGCTGAAGGCCCCACAGGGTTCCCACACGTCCCGCAGGCGCAGATGGTTGTGCTTTGGGCGTGGGGGCTCAGCCCAAAGTGTGGCAGCACCCTCCTGCCGCAGCCCCGGGGCACAGCACATCTGCTACACCCAAACACAGCCTGCTCCCACATTACAACGATAAGCAGAAATAAAGAGGAGGGAGATACACAGCCTCCCTTGGTGGATGGGGTCAGAGGGAAGGCGAAGGGGAGAGGGAGACTGTGTAAGGAGGAGGGGATACACTGCAGAAACTTCCAGGGCAGTGAGGGAAAATGCATTCAGGGAAGGAGGAGAAGGGGGATGCTCTCCCCCTCGTACACTCAAGTTTCGATCCAGCAAAAAACCTAAGCATCGCTTAAGTGTCCTTTGAATTTGGGGAGCTGGAATACAAATGAGGTGCAGTGTGCACCTGCACCTGGCAAGATGTGAATTAAGGCTGTGCAGGCAGATTTAAGCTTGGAGTTCCCTATTTTGAGTGCCTAAGTTTTGCAGTCTTAACATTTTTCCACACAGACATCTGTCCATGTTCCTGCCCTGTACTGGAAACATTCACAGATTTACAGTCCAGTTCTCCTGATTCCCATGCCCAGGTAAATGAAAGCTTAACAGAACAGGACGCCAAGCCCCTATCATTACACGAGAACAAAATGGACCATAAGGCAAGATCCAAGGGTTAGATGGGCCAACTGTGCAGTCCTTGTTGTTAGGAGCAACCCCATCATCCATGGTGCAGAGGTATATCAAGCTTCATTTTCATAGTCTGTAGAGTTTTTGCCCCACCACTTCTTTGCCAGGCTGACAACCTCTTTTAATTTCCAGCCTCCATTTATCCATCACCACTTTATATCAACTCCCCGATTTTCGTGTGAGAATTTTCTTTCCATCTTAGCAAAGTTCAGGGCCTTTCCTGAGTGGATAACAGGTATGTCGAGCTAACTGCAAGTCTATTGGCACATCACCTATGGATTAATAACAACTGCTATGTTGGTACAGGACTCTATATTAGAAGATCCCAGTTCTGAATGTAAGAGAAAGACTATATAACTAGTGTACTTCCTAACACCTTGCAATTGTTAATATAAAACATTAATTTCCTTTACAGAGGCATAAACAATGTTCTTGACTTAAACCACTAACAAACATGTGATGTTTAAGAATTATTAAGCAGACTAACAGATTTATAAGTCAAATAACTAAGCTTTAGCCTTAACAAAACATTTAAATACTATATCCTCAACAAAACATTTAAATAGCATGGAATTGAGACTTAAATAATTAGAGACGTTAGAGACGACACACTTAAATAACTTTTTAGAAAACACCAAATAATAGAGAGTTTAGTCTGACAGTGAAACTTATCTGCTTAAAAAAACATGAAATATTGGGAAGCATACAGTTACTTGACAATTAATCTCATTGTGGCTCATGTGTTGAACAAGAAATACACACCGGGCCCCTCTGTTGAGTACAAAATACTTTTTATGTGGTTTAAGTTTTAAGGCATTTGTACATTTACCAGTTAGATTTCTAGGTCAAAAAAAAAATCAACAAGGAACAGAAGTACATTCTAAGAATAGGCTATCAATTTTTTATAGCATATGCATCCAAATACTCAGAAAAAACATAATCTGACTCTTTCTAAAACAGTTTAAAGAAAGTCACCAGCAGCTGGTACGTTCTGCTTTCCTTTCAAAATTAGATTATTAATTTAGGTGAAACTAGAAGGTAAATTTGGCCATCCCAGTTTAAATCTCAGTCTTCGTATAACGTTCCCTATTTTGTAATGATTTGCTATTTACAAAGAAATTCTGAGTTACTGGAAAGCTGTGCCATCAAACAGCTGGCACAGCCAATCAAAAATAGGATTTTCTTTTTAAAGTTAATGTTGCCATTCACAGCCACGGGTTGTGTGTGGCTCTAACCCAGCTGTTCAGGATAACAAGGGAGCAAAGGCATGTTTCGCCCTTTCAGACCTTGCTGCACTGCTTCTGCTTAGCTTTTGCTTTGGGAAATGAAGGGAGGGCACGGGCTGCCAGCTGGTGGGTACCCCTGGGAGCTGATGGGCAGAGATATCCCTTTCCTTGAAGCTCCTGCCCACTCGTCCACACAGGCACAGACAAGGACAGAAACACAGTGTGGGGCAAGGAAGCTGGGGGCTGCAGCCCAGCTTCGCTGCCCCTCCACCTGCTGCATGAGGGAACACCCCTCCAAGGGCTCCCGTCCTCACCAGGGCTGCTCCCTCCTGGAGAATGAACACTCAGCCTAACCCATTATAAGCAGAGAGCAAATTTCTGTCTAGCAGCTGGCAAGGGGAAAACCAAAACCGGGCACCCTCACCACTTTGAATCTTTGGTCACGTTTGAGTGAGTGAATGTAAACAAGTGTGCTGTGATACCTCTGTGTGCATGGGAAGGCAGGCAGAAGGCAGGGCTGGAACGTGTACATGGGAGGTAGACACAAAACCCTAAAAATAAGAGGCTATAAATGTACTGCAGAGTCAAAAGTAAGTGAAATGTTTTCAGAAAATCCTAAAGGGAAGAGTGGAAGAAAAGCAGACCAGCCCTCTGGGAACTCTGCTTTCCTAAGTCATAAAAACCTCTGTTTTCCCCGTCTGGAGAAGTTGTCCAAAATGCTCAGAACAATATGTTTTTATTTTTAGTCTTTTACACCAAATAACCATTAAAAAAAAAAAAAACAAAACCAGTGTCAACTGCTGTGAGTGGGCAAAAGTGCCATCTTGTAGTTGAGAGAGATATGTTTTTAAAAGCTGGAGTTTGAGACATGAAAGTGAAATTGTTGAACAAAGTTAACAAGCAAACTTACTATTTCAGAAACTTGTTTATGTCCTTAACTAAAACATGTTTTCCAAATTGCTTTAGGTTCTTATGTCATATGTAAAAATAGTTCATCTTCTTCACTTATGAAATTCACAAAAATTTAGAATCTCAAAAAGTTTTGAAAAATGGACATGCCAAATGTGTTGTTAATAAACGAAAAAATACATTTCATTGAATGAAATGGCTTGAAAACAAGCCAAACTTCCAAAATGGAAAGGAAGATACATTTTTTCTTCTTTTTCTGAAGGCATCCGACTGTGCAGGAATGCTTTGTTGAAAATTTAAAGATGGACAAATAATCAAAAACTTGGTGGGGCATGGAGCAGCAGACTGTATTAATTAAACCACAATTATCTTTGCGGCACTATTTGGTTTTGCATGGTCACGCAGTATATTCATGCATATTGTATCTAATCCTGCTATCGCTAGATAGACAAAACTCCAGACACCAGGAATTTGGTTTGGCTAAGTCAAGTACAGTGACTTATTTCAGATACTGATATCTGTCTCTTAAAAAGAAGCATTGTTACTTTTTCCTGTATATTCTATAGCTGTACCGACTGAGGCTCAGATCGCGTGGGTGTGCTCAAGGGAAACCTTCATACAACACCCAGATATTGCAGAAATTTGTAAAGCTGTTAATGAGGCTTTACCTGGGTGTGTTGCTGTATCTGCAGCTGGACTGGGTCAGAGACTGAAGCTCCTGGGCACCCTCCCAGCTGCTCGCTGTTGCTTTTTCTTTTTCCCCCTGCCAGAGATCTGCCTCTGTCACTGTGTTCTTAGGTTGACATTGAGAAATTTCATAGTTGTCATTGTCATGATTACTTTATCATTGATACCTCTCAATAGGTACTCCCTTTACGGATAAGATCCCACCTGTATCTCTCTTACGTCAGGGATAGTCATTGGCTTTTTACTTTTTCAAGGGTGGTAATCAAAGCAGAGTGAGCTTGGTCAGTGGGCTTGCTGATGCCTGCACCCACCAGTGTGGCTAAGGCTGCTGTAGGAGTCCAGAGTTTATAGCAGCAGAAAGTCATCAGAGGCACTTCTTGCCTCGAGAGGCTGGCAAGCCCCTATGGGTACGTGAGCCCCTCTTGAGCAGCCCTCCTGAGAAACGGAAACCTCTGCTCCAGTTCGCCTGGCTAGTCATTATTCTCAGACTCTGCGGTGCCATAAATGCAGACTCCCTCAGATGCCAATCAAACGCAACCTTTTAGTCTCAGTTTGGCACACCACAGGATAGGTGTTAAGGAACAGATACAGATAGGGTTTCACTGCATTAACACGTGTGGCAGGGTTCCCCAGAAATCTAACAAACTCTAAGCGGGGGACGAGGTGTGAAGAGGCCAGGGAGTTTTGGCAGCCTGCAGCCGCAAGTCAGTGTTTGCTGTGTGTATGTCATGGGCAGATCCTGTGCAAAGGTCACAGCAAGCTAAACATTACAAATCCTAAAAGGTCCTTGCACAATTAACATTTTAAAAATAATATATATTATATAAACTGCTGTGTTTTAAAGAGGCCAGGAACAGGAGAAGGTAGCCTGCAGCCAGGAATGTGCTAATTAAAGTATACAATAGAAATATTAACCAAGTGACCTTCGGGGTGGGAAGGAGGCAGGAGGAAGGGGGAAAACATGACATAATCCTCTTAGTACCATGTTATATTCCAGTGCCCTGAAAAACGGGAGGCAGACAGACAGGAAGAGAGCGGTCCTGCCGTCCTGGCTGGGAAAAGCTGTCTCCACTGAGGCAGCGGCTCTGCCTGGGCCTAAAAGCCACGTATAACGTCTCCGAGTGCCCGCCGGCACACACCATGGCTGGGGTACACAGTGGCCTGCAGCCTCATGAGCCCATGGAGACCCTAGAGAGGATGCTTGCCAAATGTAGTTTTAATAGTGGGTTTTGGTTTACTTTTTCCTACCTTTGTATTACAGATCAATGGTTTGAAGTAAGCCTCTTCTTACATCCTCAGTTTAAGGGAAAATCTGACTGCAAGTAACCTCACACAATAAAGCACTCTGTTCCTGTGAGCATGGCAATGTTTAAAGCTTTTCCTGTAACCATCATCCCTATCTACATTTTTCAGGATACCATAATGATAATATAGTCAGCCTCCTCTTAGTCACACAGGCTGTTTGGGAGATGGTATCTCTGGGTCTGAGGTGAGGGAGCATCTGCCAGCAGACTGCTTTAGCCAGGAAAATCCTCTGGCACACAGGGTGAGCCAGGAGCCTGTCAAGTACAGAGCACTATGAGGGAGTTTGTAATGAAGCAATGAAGCCTGCGCATGCTTCTTTGCTTCCATTTTCTTGCTGCTACGGAGGAGCATCCTTATGTTATGGCCCAGCTCCTGGCTCATTTTGTTTAGATCTACCAGCTCATCTTCCTTTTCTGTCCTCAGCTGATCTTGCAAGTAAGCTGGGCTCTTTCTATTGAAAAATCCTGTTTGTCTCTAGCCCCTCTTCCTCAGCACCACCCTTGTGTGTGGCTGTGAAATTCCTCACTTAGTTCTTTCTGTCCCTTGATCGTGACCTGACATCTTTATTAGCCTCTGATGTTCAGGCTGCTGGGCACACAGCACACAGCAGCTTGGGGCTGGATTTCCCTGGCAGGAGCCTCAGGAGCTGCCAGCAGTAGTGATGAGGAAGAAGGATGAAGAATCTTAGCCAGATTCTGTCACATGAATATACTATTTTGGAGTAATTAGGGACCTCATAGCAGCTTGGATATACATGCCCTTTGCACCTGCCCACAACTCGCTTGTATACTGTATTTTTCTTAGCATTTTTTTCCTGATCTTTTGAATAGCATTTTGGAGTGGCTCTCAGTATCAGCAGCGGGATGAATAGGGTAGTCCCGTTCAACTTGAATTTGTAGTTTGCACCAAGGATAGTATTCAAATATCAGCTTTTACTGTTATAATTATATTAACTTTCTTGCATGCAAGCCCCCAGTCAAAGGAATGCATGCCCATACCAAAAGTTCTTTCAATACCTTTGCTGGCATCTGGTGTATATTGCCTGAACAAAGAAAGAGAATGGGTCTTTTCAGCCATTTAGCAATTCATACCTACGGTCTTTGTTTCTGGGGCACAGGAATGAAGCTGGTCCCCAGGAAAAAAAAAAATGGTTAAAAAGACCTCAGTGTAATCTTGTTTCCCTTCATGATTAACTGCAGCAAGGAAAAAAAAGGGATCTCTTTCATGAACTTTAGGTCGCTGGAAACATATCGGAGTCATGCTGCTTTGTCAGCTGAACAGGAGCTCCCAATGTGACACGCTGCTAAAAAAGACAATGCTCCTCTTGGATACACAAGCATATACCCAAGGGTATATCAAGTAGGAAGGCTATTGTATGTCTCCATGCAGTCCTGAGCAATTACTGCTAGAATACTGTCCAGGCTTAGTGCCTGCAGTTCAAAAGGGATGCTGATAAATTACAGAAAGTTCAGAGAAAAGCCACAACAGTGATTAACATGGACATGACCAACCTTCCTTGTCCTATAAGCCCTGTACCAAAATCTTTGTTTGATCAAAAGCCAGGAAAGGGGAACTCCAGGAATGATCAGTAGAAGACTACATTGGTCCCCCAGGAATCCCACCTCTCACTGTATGAAAGATGAGACAAGGCCATGATAGAAGATGTGCTGGTGACTCACCTTCTTCCGTAACCATGCTGCTGTCCTGGCATGAGATTGCACCTTAACTGCTTGCATTTCATGTAGCTTAAGCGCTGCTGGTTAGCCACCTGAAAAATAAACGTCACATATGAGAAACACCATGAATTCAGACTACTTAGCTCATCAAAAAGAAGGTTAAGGACTGACATGTTCAAAGACTGATACATCAGTAACAAGACTTTGATAACAACTGTTCGATTAAGCAAAGGAAAAGGACTCTGAAGGTTGCTTATGAATAGCATCCTCGTTTCTTAAGGTGAACAAACTCTATTTGAATTTAATCCAGCATTTGGCATTTTGAAAAAGAAAGCTCGAGGCAGCCATAAACTCCTCTTCTTCCCTCTTAAAGCCTCTGCATTCTCCTCTGCATAACCATGTGCACAAGTATTGCTTATTCACATGGTGAATGGCTGTAGTTGTATAACTAAACCTCCGATGACATTATTTCTCATAGAAAATAATTTTTTTTTCTGTATTGAAAAGAACAAAAATCCTCATACCTATTTCTAACTTTCTACTTTGAAAATGTCTATTCCTATTTATGACATAGGAATTCATAAACTCGAATAAAAAAATATACCCTAAACCCTAAGCAGTCCAGCTACTCTGGCAGCTCGCCTCTTTTCTCGTGGTGGCGTGTAGCTGCCGACAGTGTACCCTTACCAGCAAATTGTGCAGGGCCTTCAGACTTACTACAGAAAAAAACCATTCGGAAGCCCTCGGCCAGGATGACCCCTGCTAGCAGTTTTAAAACTTCACAGTGTATTATGGCACAGAGCCATTTTTTGCAGTCCACAGGTATGCAGAAGAGCTACTAGGAGATGAAGAAAAGCAGGGGATTCTGGGAAACCAGCACTCTCAATTACAAACCCTTAAATAACATTAAATGTATTTTTATGAAACAACACAATCCCTCTTTCTTGGCTTCCTTAAGAATAGGCTAATAAGAATCACATGACAACGACAAGCGCTTCAACAGCCATTATTGTGGCTGGTGGGGTTTTAAAACAACAACAGAATTATTGTATGTTACTATTAAATCCTCTTTGTCACCATTGATAGAATTGATCAACTGCTCTTCAGCGAATAAACACATTGGTGAAATACTCTTTTTCTTGGTCAGCTGTTGTGTTGGTAGGACTCTTTTATGCTTTGAGTGGCGGATGGTATGTGTTGCTGCTGGGAGGCAGCAGACAGAAAGTCAAGTTGAGCGCTTAGGGGATAGGCTGAGAAATGCCAGTGGAAGCTTGTGCAATGTGTGAGAATCAGCCAGATTCAGAAGGGAAGGAGAAGCCCCGGCGAGTGACTGTAAGACTGATTTTGGACAGCCATTTGGATTATCTTCCTGATGACATGGCTGATAGTTGCTTTTAAAGATGTCATAGTGATTTCAAACATTGTTTGCTTTTCCCAGCAGTTTCAGAAACCATCTCAACCTTCAGGAAGTCAGACGTTGAAATAACTTGCCAGAGAGGACAACGCCAAACATCCTTACAACAGCAAAGGGAAATGCCACTTTTTCACACACAAACATGTTAGAGGAAAAGGAAAAGGAGAAGTGATCAGGAGAGTCTTCCTCTAAATTTAAGTTGCATATCATAATCCTCTGTCTGAGTCCAAATGTTTTTGTTATCATGAGCCCAAGTCTACCAAATTAAAAGGGAGCCACAGAAATCAGCAAATCAATCTACACTTGCTTTCTGTACCTCAATATGCCACATCCAGTATCTCTGTAGTTTCCAGTGATCAGAGAAAGAGCAGCCTGTGACTTTAGGCAGGTATTTTTTCTCAGCAGTAAGAGTTTGTTTCCTATTTCTCCCTAATGCTCTGTCCTGTCTCCAGCAGCGAGCCCAGTCCTGGCATCCCAAGCGCCATCCCTACTCCTGTGCACCAGCTGGGCAGGGAGAATCGGTGCAATGAATTTTGCAGCTACTCTCTGTGTGCACCCGTCAGTGTCACTGACCACATTCCTGGGACCTGACACATGCTGGAACACCTCTCCTACGCATTTTTCTCCTCCAGTTTTGGCTCATTCCCGTGGTTTTCTTAGAAAAATGAACAAACTATGGTCGTATGACTTTAAAACATAAAGCAGACATTCTGGCCCCTCAGCAAAACAGTTTTAGAGTGAAATCCCGTTGAAATGTACAAAGTACAGATGTCACAGATGTTGTTTTGACCACCAGAGGGGGCCTGCATTGTCCCAGATTCACAGTAAAAACAGAAAATCATGTTTTAGGAGAGGAAGAAAATGGCAAGTGTGTATTTGTACTAGGGTAGCACCTACAGGCACTGAGCGATGATCAGCTGATTGCAACACACTGACGAGATGAAGGGAAAACAAGCTTATGTGGGGTGAGCGGGGAGTGCTAGCTGGTTCCCACTCCATCAGCTGTGCCCAGAAGGTATCCTACAGAGGAAGTTCTTGAGGAATAATATGAGTTTTTCTGTGAATCCGTATGTGAAATACGATGAGGTTATTTTGGCTGTTGTATTGAACCACTGCCTCCCCCCATGTTCATTTCAGGAAAAGTAATGCTGTAGATGCAAGTCAAGTTTTCAAAACTGTTATCGAATGTCATCATATTAATATCTCTGTTTTAATTTCAAATGGGACATTTTTCAACTGTCAATATTTTATTGACATTTTGCATAGATCTAAGACAGGGTTAGGCATCCCAGCTACAGTACAAAGAATACACTTCGGACATACAGTTTCCAGTTAATATTTCTAACTATAGTGAGAAATCCTGGCACAAAATTTAACATGTAAGAGTGGAAAAGCTTAAAGAAAAAAAACGTTTTTTTCCCCTAAGAAAATGAACTGTTATACAACAGAGAAATATCACTTTTCATTAATACCTACTTAGTTACCATACTGTAAATCTCAAAAGCACTTGTTTTTCCTTTGCCTGCACTTTGCTTTTTTTATCTGTGTAAAATGAATGCAAAGCATGTGTAATACCATAACCCATGCTTGTGCTCTAAAGCAACTTTTGACAAGCACCCGTACATAATCATAAATAACAAGGCAGCAGAAATTCTAATCCAGCTTTTAATGTAAAAAATCCTGTTTATGTTCTGTGACTTTTACAGTAGGCCATCTATACAAGACAATGGCATTAACACCACCATACAGAATTTAAAAAGATAGGAAAGTTACTGCTGCTTGAATAGCAATTGACAATCCTGCATGTTCTTGCTTGGAAACATTGTACAAAGAAAACAAATCTTCCAGCTGAAAGCCTCATTCCTAGAGTCACCCAATAATACATAAATAGGACCACTTAGGCACAGAGCATTTGTCCCCCACCCTGACTTATTCATCTATTTGTAGCGGATATGAGAGCTTGTGGGTGGCCTGACATGGTCCTCATTCAATTTTATTTAATTACTCACTTGATTTCACTTGAAAGAACTATTAAAATGGCATCTTAATTGCTCAGTGTTATCCAGAATCTCTTTCAAAGTCCATAAACTGTCAAGGATTAAAAATGATGTCACTTTTCTGAATTCCCTATTCAGAGAGGGGAAAAAAAAAAAAGAATATCCATCCAAGCCAAAATAAATATTTAAACGCATAAAAATACACAGCCCTTGAGGAGGGGGCCAGCTTTCTCCCTATGCTGCACTTCTGCTGTGAGCAGGATTTGGGGAAAACAGATGATAGATGAAGCACTACAGCCATAAAGCTTTAGGCAGGAAGGGAAAGTCATGTTTGGGATCCTCAGCTCCTGGAAGATGGAGGTTTGCAGCCACACCCCACTCCACCCCCAAACACACGGGAACTGCCATCCCGGGTCAAATGAAAGATCCATCCGGCCCAATATCCTGCCTTTGACAGCAGACAGAGGCAGATGCTTAGGAAAAGAATATAAGAACAGGGTGTGTGCAGAGTGATTCCCTCTTCAATCCCCCCCAAATATCCTCCCTGTTTCCGATAATCAGCCGTTTAGGGATTTCCTGAGCCAGATGTTGCATCTGGACCACTGCTTTTAATAGCCAAATAGAAATTGAGACCTCTTTCTACCAAGAGAAAGATACAGGGTCTTGGCTATAACTGCAGTCTGGCTAACACAGTAGCAGCTGCAGAGAGCGACTTTACTGCTTCTCTGAATTCAGAGAAGGTTTCTTCCTGTTTCTGACCTTCACATATAAAAATGCCATGAATTCAGGATTAGCACTAAGGAGAATTAATATCCATCGGACTTTACAAAGCTAGATTATGCCATCAGTACTCTTATTAAGCAAACTATTAGTTGTGTGGAAAGCCCTGTTTTTACATGCACAAACATACAACCTACGTCTGCAAGCAGATGTTACCTGCGAGGCATATGGAATCTACCCCTTAAATATCAGAAAAGTTTGGTTGGATATTTGATTCAAATGCACTTCAATCTAGCTGGGAACTGGAAAAAAAAATAGGTGAGTGTTGGTGTAGAAGCATGGGGCATTAGTGCAGTTGGCCATAACTTCCCTTGAAGTGCTACAAATTCCTTGTGCAGCAGACCTCCCGTACATGGCTATAAGGACCAGCTCTCATGGATCCAGAAAGGAGATTAATTTTTACCTTTGGAGAAGGGAGGAAGTGAAGAGAGAATACTTTCTTCAGGAAATCATCTTTTCCTGTGCTTGATCTCCATGCATAGCTTTGCCTTTTCTTTGTTTTAGTAACTGATTTGAAAGAAAAATTGCCTTTTATTTCTGCCTTAAAAAAAATCATCTCCCCTTCTCCTCCTGATCAAATGCCACCCACTTTCCTTTTTTTATTTTTATGGAGTTAACTCAAAAATAACTGAACTCTGAAACCTGGCATGCAAATAATTCTAATCTTAGTGTACACATATGTTCACGCTTGAAAAAAAACTGAGTAAGATAAAAATAAAGGTGTTGGCAATGCTGAGTATGGCTGCTTGGCATCTGCTAAGACCTTCAGAATGTCCTGATTAAACTCCCCCATATTTTGTGACTTGACACAGATATACCTGCCTGATCTGGATGCTCAGAAGGCTCTGCAGAGGCAGCAGACAATGAAGGAGAGTGATGCCTCACAGTTACCACAGCAGAACCTTGTGGATGGTGAGAGAAAAGGAAGAAGAAATTGCCTAAACACAGACACACAAGAGTGTTTTCTTCCAAGAACTGCAGTTCCCAAATACTTTTGTTGCATTGTTACTTAAGCACTTGACTCTTAGTGGTTCCAGTCCATCAGTTACTCAGTGTATCATAATATACATTGAACTGGTCATACCACATTCCATTCCAGTGACACAAGAGCATCACTAACTAATTTTGTGACAATTTAGCTCCTGATTAATCAGTGTTTAGGTACATGTTCACCTTCAAGGAAGAAGGATACCACTCATGTACCCAAGTGGTTTGCTTAGTTGGAGTTTACTGAGTTTGGAGTTTACCTACTCCAAAACCCAAAAGCCGTAAACCCTAATGCCTGTGCACTGGAGTTCCCAGCGTCTTTAAGCTGCCCAAGGGAGACTCAAAATTGGGACATCCCCCAAGATCGGTCAGACCTCCCATTAGGTAGGGATGTGCAGGTCTCCTCTATTTCTCCCTTTCTCTCTCAGGAGCCTTTAAAGAAGTCAAACACCTCAACGAGCTGGGGTCCTCTCAAAATGCTTCCCATCTCACAGAGGCTTGCAGGCAGTGGAAGTAACACTCGCTTTCCTTTAAACCCCACCCCCTCTTCTTTTGCCCTTCTGCCCAAACCTCTCTGTACTCCACCATGCAGTCACTGGTTCTGCCATCCCTGTGCAGCCATACAAGAGGGACAGAAAAAGAGAGTCTGTCTGTGGGGTGGAAAGGGAGGACAAGGCAGATGGAGAAAACAAAAATCATCCCCTTCTGTAGACCCCCTTTAAGGATAGATGCAAGAAATAATCTTGCCTGTAGCTTTTGGCAATAATATTACATTTAAAATGCTATTAATTGATCTTCATGTTGTCAGTAAATTCTTTTAAAATCATGAGAAAGTATCGCTATGTAAAGCGAAATTGTCAGAGACTTTACACATTGATATGGCAAAGTTAGGATCGCCAGAAATATCCACCTGCATGTCACAGCCAGTGACTCCTCTTAGAAAGAGCGGCGCCACTGCAGTGTGTTACCTCACACATGGGTGTCTGTATGCCACTCAGGAGAGTGTCCAGCCTAAGTCCTGCCATACCCATTCTGGGCTTAAAGTTAAACATTAATTCACTGAAAAGAAGGGAATGGATAGTTCTCGGTACCAGTGAGGTATACACACATAAGTAAAATAGATATTGGCAATCCTCAGGGCCCCTGAGATGCAACAGATAATCCATCTGAAAAGTCTTTTCTATCATGTGAGAAAGCACACTTAAATAACCTCTGATTTTTCTGAGCATGAAGCATGGACAGCTTTTCAGAGAATGTTACAAATATTGAAAAATTTCAAAGTATGTTTTAACCCTAAGTTGGATTTCTCATCAAGAAATGAAGTACTGAGAGCCACTGCTAGTAGACCAAAACAAAATACACATTGTTGCATTTGTGTGTCTATTTTATACACTAGATTTTGGCTTTTTCTTAGGCATGACAAAACCAGAAGTGGATCAGTTTCCTCTGCGCCTATGTATGTGTATACATGGACACACCTACCTACAAGAACAGCAGTCATAATGCGTTGTATCATTAAAAAAAAATCCTCCTATGGGAAAATAATGCTGAAAGTGGCTTTTTCCATTTCATTAACTAGAACTCAAATGGTTTCCATTTATGAATACAGCTCTCAAGAAACAAGTGTTTCTGCCTATTACTTACCTGATTTACATTCCATGTCAGTTAAAATTCAAGGAGTCATTTAGCTTTACGTCTCCTACTGGCACGTGCTGACTGCAGACATGCAGTCACACAGTCCTGCGAGCACCACTTGACAATTCAGTTCAAACAAGACAGTACAGTAGTTGTGGTTACACTGTAATCAGAACTGTCAGTGGAAGCAGCATATTTTCTGACTATGAAATTGCTGATCACTTTAGGCCTATGCAAAATAAGGGGGAAAAAAACCCCCTAATTAAAAACTTGCTTTGGAATATTACACTAAAGATTTTTTTAAAACTGATTTTTTTTCCCCTGTTTGCTGCTTGCCAGATGTTAACAGGGTTGCTGGTGCATTTGCACAGCTGATGGAGATCTTTGAGGGCAAAGTTTACGAAAGACTTCTCCTATTCTCAAATACAATTTATTATTTTTAACTACCCCAAGTGAAAGCAATAAAATTTCCTGCTCAGCACTTGAGGAATGAGTATCTGACAAGGAATGCAGCAGAATTGCCCCCAAATAACTTTGCCCTGACCCACCAAACACAGGGATAAAACAAACGAGATGGTTCTTCACTCCCCTTCTTCTTTTCTGAGAAGTCAGCATTCTCCACTGAAAATAAACCAGTGTCATTAAGTGACAATTCTGGAATTCTCCCTAGGAGTTAAGTCCCATCTGAGACACTAAATCACTTCATGAGAATGTGTCCTATTGCAAAACATTTGCATCGGGGTCCCATTGCACTGTCCTTGGGTACATTCTTTTTTTAATAAAATAGACATTTTATTCCACTTGGGCACATCATAAAATTGCCACCAAATAATACTTCATGTGGCAGTTCTGTAATAATCAAAGAGACATGCTGGGTACATTATTCTAAATGTTAGTCCTAATCCTCCAGGCAAATACTAACGGATAGTAGCCATTTGTACAGTATTGGAGCATAAAAGTGAACTTTTTAAAATATCTAACGCTTAAAAAGCAAACAAACAAACACACAATAGTTTACTTGTCAGAGCACAAACAACTTCCCCACAAAACATCTGAGAAAGAATGAAATGGCAAAAGTTTGGACAAATCCAGTTTAGTCATTGTGTGCGGGTCTGTGCCTGCACTAGGAAATTTTGATGCTTTCCTATCTTATACTGGCATGAACGCTGCTGCACTAAAGGAGCAACAAAGGAAGTAGTAATATGCACAAGAGGAGACAGATTTAGCAAAGTGAAAAACATTACCTGTTTCCCTGCTACAGGACAGTGGATACCATAGCTATCAGTAGATGTGTTAGACCAAAACTAGCAAAAAGTGATTACAGAGACAAACACCAGATGTGTAAGTGACATTGCAGACACACACACAAAACCAAGGTCCCCAGGTAAACAGGTCCATTTCTACTAGAAAAATAACGATGCTATGCTATGTGTGATAACTTACCTTGTAGGAGGCAAAACCCTCTGACTTCAATCCACATGGCTATGATTCAAACTTAACTTGTCACCTGAGCTTCTCCAAACTTCCACCGAAAGCAGAACACATTGTCTTGGAATCATTGAACAATTTTAATGTGTCCTTTTCTTTTCTAATTAAGTGGTTGAAAACAAACAAGCAGATTGACCCACACATGCAACAAGACTATAATTTCCCCATTTTTCACTATGCTCCCCTCTTCCCCACTTTCAAATGTTGAAACAGTACAATTTGATCTTTCCTTTTTGGAAATTACGAGCTTTCATGCTTGAGGGCAGCAGAAATAGCTACTGCCCAGCCCCTTGCATTCAGACCCTGGACAGCAAGATACCCTAGCTAACATGTCCTGGGAGCCTACTACCGAGGTCCAGGCAGTGATTCAGAGCTGCCCCATGGGACTAGCGTGCTAGGAGAGCTGTCAAGCACAGCATGACTAGATCTGGCCTCTTCAGAGCCACATGTCCCATGGCATTCTACAGCCATCCTGGCTCCCACAGAAGCTTCTACCCATGAACCTGGACGAACAGGGACAGCAGGACGTCAGATGTGCTGCACTGATATATGCCTCCTGCCATGGTCCTTCTGGGAGCACCTGGCCAAGGAGGTCAGACACAAGTTCAGTTTTTTCCTCAGGTTGAGGAAAGCCAAGTCATGTACAGTAAGCCCATGACAGAGCTTACCTCTATCTCAGTGGTCAGGACATTCACTTGGGAGGAAAGAGTTCTGGTCTTGGTATCTGCGCCAAGGATCATTTGTAGCTTCTTTTTAATAAACAACAGACATATGCATATATACATATACATATATAGGGATATATATACTTAACTAATTGAGCTTCAGTCTAGCATTTGCTGAGGGTGGGTACCCTCAGCTTATTGTGGTAAGTGGTACATGGTACTAATGAACACTATTTAAATTTTGAGGGAGTCATATCCATGTTTGTGCAGGCCTGATCCAACTGGCTGTATGTTAAATATGTTCTCAGCTTGCTGGTTGCACTGGGTCCCTTCTGAGGGCTGCAGGACCACCCCAAGCATAGCCAGAAAAGTAAGTGCTCCTGAGTCTCCAGCTGGAGGTGCAGAACAGAAATCCAGGCACCTCAAGAAGGGAGGGACTTGATGACTATAGGACTGGAAGGCAGCAAAGTGAGGGCTTTTTGGTGTTCTATTTTGGTATTTCCAGCTTGAGCAACTATGCCCTTTGTGGGGTTGAGCCTGAAGCTCCAAGTTCACAGTAATATCTTGCACATGTCACCAGACAGGAATGATTCTCCTTCAAATGCAACCACCTTTATTGTGACAAATACTTTTATCTGAATTATGCTGTAAACATATTTTCCCAAATTGTTTTCCAGGAGCAAATAATATAAAGCACTACATCTATGAAAAAAATCCAAACAAATATAGCAATTGTTTTGTAAAGACTAACTGCTTTTCATGAGAATACTTAACACAAAGGAAAAGGAATACTTGTACCTGGAGCTTGATGGACAGATGACATGAGGGTAGAGGATGCGTATAATTTGAATATTCTGTCTTTTGAAAACTGCCACTTCTCCTGCTATTTATAGTATGATTCAGTTCATGAAATGAACTAGCCTGAACACGGAAGACATCAGTTTTCAGCAAACACTGTTTGTTAGTCAACGTTCATGTTCAGAGAAGCTTAGCAACATCTTTGTGAGTGGTGGAAATCTGTGAACTACGCTTTTAAGGGACAGAATCTGCTTTTTGAACTGATCTGAAAAGTACCTTACATTCCTGTTTATAATACAAACAGTACAAATTAAAATGGTAAAGTACTAGAGACCAATCAATTGCAGGCTTCACAAAGAAAATATTAATAAATTCTGTGTGCCCAAAACCTTTAATTGCAGTATTTGAAGATCATTGACTTCCTCTGATATGGTTATCCTAAGCTTTCAAAATCAAAATGTCACTATAACAATTTCTTGAATAGTTTTCTGCCTTTTCCCTCTCTCCAGATGGAGAATTTGCATCAAAATATGTTGCTCGCTTAAGCCTTCATATTTATGCTGATTCTATATGCTAGAAAGGAGACAAGAAATACCAAACATCTTTTTCAAAATGTATTGCCAGACATAGAAGGGACAGAATCAAGTTAGTTACCTTCATGACCTCAGCAAAAATGACAGCTTGTGCTTCTGGTGATAGAAGTGACCAGACCAATATTCGGTCTCTGTCAGGCAACACACTCTCAGCTCTGGAAAGACGAGGAGACAAACAG
The DNA here is from genome assembly GCA_013401315.1 of Balaeniceps rex. Classification (NCBI taxonomy): domain Eukaryota; kingdom Metazoa; phylum Chordata; class Aves; order Pelecaniformes; family Balaenicipitidae; genus Balaeniceps; species Balaeniceps rex. Next base: position 53,017 of record VYZW01054564.1, read on the forward strand.
TTGAACCAGTGTTCTCTCCCTCTTAGATGTCACTCTGCCATCTTATGTGTCAGTGTGGTGGCTATGTTACAGCACAGTCTCTCATAGGATATTACCACTAAGGACGCACACGGGAAACTAGCAACTGGTACTCAAACTGCCTGGTCTTTCACCTGTGTTGCTGGTAACTCAACAGGCTTTCCGTGCTTGATGAGATACTCTAACTTTGGGAAAAATGTTCACGCACTCAGAGCTGTGACACACATTTCAGTGTTAACCTCATTTTGCTGCCTCAGTGCAGGCACTGGTGTTCACATTATAAAAACAGATGCTTTAATGCTGTGCATAATGACATAACAAGATCCCACGGCTAGAAGATGGATTTAGATAAGTTCAAATAGTAAAGCACACAAATTTCTACTGTGAGGAAATGAAGCAGTTAAACAGCTTATGAAAGGATGCAGTAAATTCTCCATGACTTCAAGTCTGTGTCAATATTGAATTTTTTAACACCTGGCTCAAATGTTCTGGGCATAAACCAAGAACTGCAGGGTGAAATTCTATGATTTGTCCTATAACAAAAGCTGAAAGAGATGAATATTAATAACCCCTCCTAGCTTTAAAACCTACCAGTTCTTTGACCTCTGATCAGAGTGCCACTAAGACATTTGGAAGAATTCTCCAACCTATTGTTTTCAGATTTTTAAAATTTTATAATTTTGGAAACATGCTCCTATTTTTTAGTGTTTGCTCCACTTTTTATTTGCCTGACTTTTTTTGGGCAGGAGGAGGGAATCAAACAACAAAACAAAACTTTCCCCAAAAGATCTCCTTAAACTACTAAATATTTTTTGCCTACTTCAGATGCAACCCTGGTTTTATGCATTCATTATAAGGTAGTACAAATAATTTTTAAAATTGCTTAATTTTGATTTTATCCTGAAAGACCAATCAAGTAGCTTTTTCCAAAGATAACCAGGGGCTTTATTTCAGCAATCAGCAGATACTTCAAGTGGAGCATGTGCTAAACATTTCTGCAGGCACCACTTACTGTGTTAAGGATTTACTCAATGTTTGAAGAAGTAGGATCCTAAAGTTAAACTGCAAAATCCACGTTTAGTTAATCTGACAAATAGTGAATACAAATCAGCTCCCTCTGACATGTCTGACCGACATTAGACCTATTCTGTTATATAATGTTGAAAGTAGATAAACCATCTGAACTCATTTCCCCCTTGACTTCCTACAATCTAAATAAGTTAATGCATATCTTTTTTCATCACCTGTCTTTCATATGGGGGAGAGCAGAAGATGGAGATCTGTCCTACTAAGTAATCTGCAGACAATTGACTTTCCAGCGAACCCCTATAATGTATAATTCATTTTCCAAATGAGATCCTGCCAAACCTGGAGAGTTTGTGTGCAAAAACATCCTGATGTGATTCAATATTTTATTCAACAAACTGATATCGTTATTATTCTTGGCCTAGTTTCCTAAGATATTGAAAATGCGTAATCATGCTATGTGTCTTCCCTTAATAACTTCTAAGCACATGGCCAATTTCAGTCGTATTTTAAGAGGAATAGGGATGAGAAATATATTCATTTCCTACTAGGTTGTTAAACTGAACTGAGGAGAAGCTTCTATCACCGCTCCACGGAAAAATGACAACAGTATTAGACATCAGCAAATGCAAAACATTGTAGGTATCCCAGGTCTGGGAACAGGTTTCGTTGGCATTTGCACTGTAGGTCAGACAAGATCTACCCATAAGACAGAAAGCTATATATTAGACCTCAGTAGCTTTGCTGCTCACAAAACTATTTTCTCTACAGTGATTGATAGATTTAAAAAAAAATTTTTTTTAAGACAAAAGTGTTTGTGTAGTCCCAACCTGCTGCACACCAAGTGGCTTCCTGTGGGTGCCATCCAGGCTGCAGGCTAATTCCACGCAAAACATTGCCTCTGCCTTCCAAGAGCTACTGCTGCCATTCCCCTTCCCCCACTGATGAAGGGGAAGACCTACTTAGCCAGGCACTTCAAACCAAGAGCCATTGTCTCTATGCCATGTCCTGCGAGCAGGTCCCACAACTAGTCTCCAGCCCTCCCTCCTAAGAAGGGTTGTGCAGCTAATCACACAAGCCATAAAATCTTGTGCAATAATTTCATCACAATAATATTTGCATTATTTCATTACATTGTTATGGCTTTGGTTTGCTGTTGGAATTCTGTGTTTCTACCTTCTTTTTTGTAAGTGAAGTTCTCATCTGCAAGCTAAACAATATAGAATTATGCTGTATCTATAAGGAGAAAAAAGCCACTAAAAAAACCACTGAATTGAAAAATGACCCAGCCTCTATGTCAAGATTTTTCCTGGAACTGATAAATACTAGATAGACTGCAAGAAACATTGAAAATAAACTTTAAAATATGGCTCTAATAGCTAACCAATTTGGACAGTCCTATGGAAACTTATAAAATCAAGTTCAAGCCACACAGATTTAAAATACAAGGGCAGAAAGATCAGATTCTTAGATTCCGTAAACACACAGGTCAAAATATTTGCTTTGACTGAAAGATCTCCCAATATTTTTTTTAAAAAAATGTTTACTTACATAATACAAATTTGTATGTATAAAGAATAATACTCTTTATACCCTGACATCATCCATNCTCTGGCATTGCGAAGCACCACGTGTAGCCAAGCCACAGCTTTTGTGATTCTGAGCAGGACTGGGGCTTATTGCTAAGAAACTTTAAAGAGAATCTTCTATAGTAAATAAACATGCAATAGTTCGGATGTGAAGATTTTTTTTTTTAAACATATAAAGAGCCTAGTC